>CAKNYM010049441.1:143527-166889 GCA_932195095.1 Andricus curvator
GCGTAAAGATGGTCTCACGTGACTTTAGAAAATCGCATTTCGTCACAACGGGCAGTAACTGCATCAGTGAGTCAGAAGTATCAGCCAATAGCGCGGCTGCGGTCCTCGCCGTATGGACAGGGCTTTGGGGTCACGCTTAGGCTTACAAGGGGACGCAACGGGATCACCCAAGCGGGCCTCTTACGGTCTCAACCCAGAATAATAATAATAATACTTCTCGCATACTTTTTTATTTTAGACTGTACACCTACTTCTAAATTTGGACTGCACATAAGTTTAATACTTGAAAAATTTAATGACACTATTTGGACACTTTTTCAAATTTGGGATACTATTTTTGATCTCTGAAGTTAGCCAGAGGCTTTTTAATGGCATGACCTAGGAAAGTTGTAGCAAAAATCTGAAATGTATACCACACAGTCTTTGAAGCCATATCTTGAATTGGACATTTTTAGACATATCTCGGGAACCCGTTAATTTTTTAAAAGTTTTATTGGCTCAAATGAAAGATAAGACTCCAAAAACTATGTGATAAAAATTTTAGAATTCTGCTACAACTTTCCAACGTCACACCATGAGTTGAAGTCGAGGTAGAAAATTCGAGAAATTCGTGAATTTTTTTTTTAACTTATCACGAGGTATACTGTCTTCAAATAAAAAATATCTCTATTAGGGATTGTTTGGCGCGGAATTTCATAAGCTTTCTGTTTTCTAAGAAATTTTCTCGCTCCTTTTTGGATGAGTAATCACGTTTTAAAGTCAGCAGTGATTTTTTGTACCGCTCCTGCTAGCCGTGTAGATAATTTTCGACGGTAGTGTAAATGTGTTAACATTATTCTTTCAAGTTAATAATCATATAAAATAAAAAAAGCAATTTTTCATTCTTTCAGATACCATCATTCACTATTGAAAAGAAGATTATCAAAGGGCGTAAACTATGCTATCCACCAATACAGAAACATCTTGGAGAAATGTTGTTGGACAATTTGAAGAAAAATCCTGACTTTATAGGACAGGCAAGATTAATTTTTCTGATTGATAATAAATTGATTAACATTGAATGCATAAAGATCATTGAAAATCTGTAATCAAATGACTTAAGTTTCTTTAGAAATCGTCGGATTTTAACAGAAATTAGGATCACATCTTTTCTGTAAAGTATACCGAATTTTCTGTAGAGTTTACAGAATTATCAGTAATTTTACAAATTTAAGGACATTTCCTAAAAAATGTACAAACTTTTTTATTAGAGTTTACAGTTTGAAGATATCAACTAGGCAGAAAAGTCCAGTAAATGTTACGAAAATATCCGTAAATTTATAGAATTACTGAAAAGTCTGTCAACGTTGCAGAAAATTTTGTAATCTTTTTTTTGTAAATTTTTTTCTGCGTGAAGCTTTGACTATTATAATACAATTAATCAGTGTTTTATTAATAATAATCTTAAAATTAATTAATTTACTTTGTCCTTCTTCAAGTACCTATGTTTACGATCGATTTTCGCGTGTTTTTTATTTTTTGTCTCGCGACATTTTCTATCATGTCAATGTAACAGTTTATTAGTATATATCAAGTTTTTAAAGGAAATTTAAAAACATACTCTTAACACACGACTTAAAAAAGTCAAATTATATAACAAAATTGCTCAAGGAACCTTAAAAATAAGTATGCGCTTCCAAAAATCAGTTAAAAAAATATATACTCAAGAAAGTCAATGAGTGTAACATAATTGCACAAAAGGACTTAAAATAAGAAAAGTATGTTTCTAATTAACCATCTCGCTTTTTTTCCTCATTCTTTCTGTCTTTTTTATACTCAGGGAAATCAGGGAAATTTTTAAAAGGAAACTACTAGAAAATATTTCTGTCGTGTGCTAATATTAATCAGAAATGTAGATATAAATTTTGAATTACTTATTAAGATGCTATTTATATTTTTTGATATATGTATTGATCTTTAATATTTTTGAGAAATTCTATAATTTTTTTTGGTCTCTCACAAGAGTCCAAACCGAACTATCCCGCAACATTCAATTTCATTATGATTGATTAAACAAATTGTCTCAACTGTTAAAAAGAATTGTTTCTTTACATTAATTTCTTTATAGTTTCTTTATGTTTTTTTTTCTCTAGTTTCTTTTTAAAAGTAAAAATTCAATATTCTGATGTAAATTAACTGTATCATCACATGTAACTGTACCGTTCCGAGTCGCTGTATATACTGATATTCATTTTGAATAGATCAAGAAACGTCCCTTTAAAATTCCGTTTACGAGACGAATTTAAAAATAAAGAAATAACTCTTTCCAACAGTAGAGACATTTTGTTTATTGCATTATAATTAAATTGAGTGTTGGGTAATTATTCAGTTTGGACTTTTATGAAAAACCAAAAAAACGATTATTCTTTTTCTCACTGGATTCAAGGACGAAAATAACAAAAGCATAATGTAAGCTAAGGAGGCGTGTAATAATCTAATAGTATATTATGTACCTAGGAGTGAAACATTCTCTTCATCCGAGCGGAATTACTTAATTTTTAACGGTTCAAGAGTTAAAGGTTTAATTCACTAATTTTGAAAGCTTCCAATTAGAGCTCATATGATTTCCAACGTTTTTAGAATGATTAAACTTTCAAGGTTTACAATATTTAACATTCTTCAATTTTAAACGGTGAAAATGATAGTAAATTTATTCGTGAATATTGAGAAATTAACTGAAGTGGATTTATCATGTTTTGTTCACTTACTCCTCATATAACAGACACCTATTATTATTTTCTATCATTTCTAAAACTTTTTCAATTCCAATATAAAATTACAGTTTTCAATGTGCGATTCTAAATTGTTACATTTTTATGGCCTTGATACTAAAATTGATCAGCTTCAAAAGCTCAAATTCAAAAATAATATATAATAAATAGGGGAAAGTTGTCCTAAGTCGGCACTGTGGATTAAGCCGGCACCCTCGCGTTTCCCACAGATGATGCGCGTGTCGGCTTAACCATTTTATCGTATGACACGCTTGACAGCGTGAGCGGGGTATATATTTTTCGTGCAAAGGGAATTTGATTTTATTCCATTCTTGTGAAGTAGCTACAGGTGTGTAAATATTTTGAAAAGTTCAATCGATTAAGTGCGTTGGTTTCTGTGTTCTGTGTGCTTTCGCATGATAAAGTCGGTTTTTCATTTGGATTTGTTTTGTGTGCGTAATAGCATGAAATGTGTGAACATTCGTAGTGGTCCTGAGTCGGCACAAAACAGGTGATCCTAAGTTGGCACCTTTTTTTTGTTCTTTTGTTGTTATTTGTGTTATTTCATTTTTTGTGTGTTTAAATTCCATGTCACTCGTCTCTTGTTGGGGTTTTTAAGTTTATTTTGACGATTTTCATTATTGTAATTAAGAAATCTTTCTATCCTATAAACAAAGCTTGACAATATTCTACATGTTTTTTCATTGTAAATAGTTTAAATTTGTCCGTTTCCTTATAAAGCTTACATAAACCTGCACTTTTTCTCGCATTTGAGCGGAAAAAATTATGTGCCGACTCAGGACCAGGGGACTGGCTTCGGACCACCATTATGAGAAATAGCAAAAATCGACTTCTTTACTTTGCGCTGCATTGCGACCGCAAAAATCACTCCATACTGCTCCGAACGCCATTGAGATATAGATAACGGATCGTAGTAAATGATCAAAGACATTAAACCGCCAATAAACCCTGTTTACTCTCTGTATTCGAGAAAAATCCTTACTGTACCGACTTAGGACCACTCCCCTACAACTTACTTTTAATCTGGTTATAGATTGACTCTAAAACTGGAGAAACTTGCACATATAAAAAATTATCTGAGGAAAGCATTCGGTGTGCAATTTGGTTAAAGAAGCAAGGTATTGAATCCGGCGATGTTGTTGCAATTTGCTCGGATAATAATATTGCAGCATGGGCCCCCTTTTGCGCAGTTTTTTACCTTGGTGCAAATTTAAATCCTTGGTACTGTGACTGGTCAGCTGGTAAGTTTCTTTTACCTATAAAAAATTAGCTATACCGTCCATAAACGATGTTACCAATTTGAGGGGGCGGTGGGAGGTCGTGCTAAAAACTACGGTTGTAACACGGGAGGGGTCAAGTGTAATTAAGGTTAAAAATGTAATTATTTTGTGGAACATTCAACCATTTTGTTAGAGTCCTTTTGGTCGAAAATTCCACACATTTAGCCAACGGCTACGTTATTTTAGGATCTGGGGGTAAAAAATAGCCCAAAATTGGTAACGTACCTTATGGACAGCTCCTAAGTGTGATAAATGTATAATAACTTTTATTTCTTAGACAAAGCAAGATATTTGGTCAATTTTACCAAACCGAAAATTATGTTTGCGAATGAAAAAGCAGGTAGAATGCTCAATGAAATAATTAAAGAGGAGAAGATTGATATGAAGATTGTAATTTTTGGCAAAGTAGATGGACTGGAGTCTTTCGACGATATCATAAAGGAGCCGAGTCAAGCCGAAGTTGAAAAATTTGTATGTAGATCTGCAAATTCTGATGATAATTGTTTAGTATTATTTTCCTCAGGAAGTACCGATTTTCCTAAAGCTGTACAATTTACCTACGAAGGAGCGTTCTACATGTGCTACAATTTTACAAAGACAGAAGGAATGACTTGCATGCATACTTCGCCCATGTATTGGCTAAGTTCAGTAATAAATATGATCCGATGTTTATTAAGCGTTTCTCCAGCGATTATTTTAAACGACCCGACACCTGAAGAACTCTGCAGAGCCACTGAAAAATATAAAGTATGTTACAAAGTTTCAATTTCAACCCTAAATAACTCACATCAATCATTTGCAAGCCCTTTCAATTATTGAAAATTAATTGAAATCATATGATTTGAACTTTATGATGATTAAACTTTGAAACACTCGAAATCACAAAAATTTGAATTTCTAGCAAATAAGAGTTGAATTTTTTTCACTAAAGGTCAACCGGATGTTTTTGGGGATACCACTGTTGAACGATCTTTACCAATCCCAGATGCTAGCTAAATATGATTTATCTTCTATAAAAATCCTCCGTTTTGGAGGCTCAAAACCAAGGCTGGAAGTTATGAAGAATATTAAGTGTGCTCTGAAAAATGCTGCAATTTCGCAAGCGTATGGTTAGTGTATACAATTAAGATATCTGCAATGAGATTGCACATTTCTCATTCTTCTGTCTTTATTTTAGGATGTACAGAATTAGGAGTCACCATAATGCAATCGGATGACGGAAAAGAAAACATCAATTACGATTCATGTGGTGTAGTTTTATCTGATGTGGAAATGAAGGTTGCAGATGTTAAGACTGGAGAAATATTGGGCCCAAATCAAGAAGGTGAGCTGCACTTCAAAGCCAAAGGAATGATGAAATGTTACTTCAAAAATCCAAAAGCAACTGAAGAAGCTATAGATCCTCATGGTAAGATTAAGGAGATTTTTTTTACATTTAATTTAATCCAGATAAAAATTTAGAACATAAAAAGTAAAGTATACTTGTTTGATTTCAGGGTGGTATCACACGGGAGATTTAGGATATTATGATGAAAAGGGCAATGTTTATTACGTGGATAGAATCAGGGAACTTATAGATTACAGAGGTCACCAGGTTTCACCTCTAGAAATTGAAAATGTTCTTTTGAAACATCCCGACATACTAGAAGCGGCTGTAGTATCAGTTCCACATCATTTAGATCATGCACATCCTATTGCTTTTGTCACTAAAGCTCAGAACTCAGAGGTAATGATAATTAATAAATAATATAAATAATATATATATATTGTAAATTATATGGAAACAATATGCCAATAATGTATTACGTATACTTGTATTTTCTAAATCTATTATAACGAAGAAGTTACTTATTTTACAAATTGATCTGCAGGTGTCAAAAGAGGAACTTCTGGAATTGACTTCGGTTCTTGGTGATACAAAAAAACTGCGAGGTGGAATAGTATTTCTTGAAAAATTACCAAAAACACCAACAGGCAAGATCGAGAAAAAAAAGCTTAAAGAAATGGCAATGTTTTATGCGCAATCAGCATAAAAGTTTATTACTATTTATTACTATTTACCTATATATTAGCAAAATAAAAAAAAAATCCAACAAATCTGTTTTTTCATCAGTACTCTTTATGACACGTATTTTCAAACAGGAATTACATGACAGCACACACTAAAAACTAGGCATTCAGTTTTATCTGGGATCCTTTTTTGGGCGTTCTAATATGATCTCATAAATAGTCTATTTTAGTACCAGTTTCTGTCTTGTTTAGTTTGCTAACTTCAGATTGATAAACGATCCGAGAGAGCGAACTAAATTGGTTCAGAGGGTGCATTGTTGCAATTGTTCCAAACCTCAATCTTACAAAAAACAAAAAATAGATGAAAAGACCAGGGATCGGAATGTTTTATGTCATACCAGTCCGGATACGGACTGGACAGAGCATGAATTTGGGGACAGAATTAAAAAAGTCCAAAATTTGTCTCCAATTTTGAAACTTATTAAATTAGTAGATTTCCGTGAAATTCAGTACGAGGGTGGTTTTCGGAGCACAGAACACGAATTCGGGGTCAAAATTAAAAAATTCGAAAAGTTCAATAAAATTTTGAAGATTTTATAAAATTGGTTACTTGTCATGAAAGTCATAACAAGGGGGAAATTCGAAAATTTGAGCTAAAATTTGGAAAATTGGACTACATCTGTAGATTTCGATTAAAGTCAAAAAGGAGGGGGTTTTCGAGTCTCAAAATACGAATTTGGGTTCAAAATTAAAAAAGCGACTTAAATTTTAAAAATTAGTGGATTTTTATGAAAATCAATACAAGGGGGATTTTCAAGTCACACAACACAAACTTGAGGTAAAAATCTAAAAATTTCAAAAGGAAACCTAAATTTTGAAATATTTATGAAATCAGTGAGTTTCTATGAAAGTCAGTAAGAGAAGGTTCTCTGAGTCACAGCATACAAATTTGGAGCAAAAATCCCAAAATTCCAAAAGTGGACTTAAATCTAGGAAATATGATTAAACTGGTAGATTTCCATGAGAGTCGATTACGAGAGGGTTTATCAAGTCATAGAACACAGAATGTTAACCTAAAATTTTGAAAATGATATTAATTTGGCAGATTTTCATGAATTCTAAAACAAAGGAGTTTTTCGAGTCTCAAAATACGAATGCTTACCCCGAAACGAAAAACCCCTCGTACTGACTTTCACAGAAATATACCAGATTAATAACATTTTCAAAATTGATGTCAGCCTTTTGAATTTTGGGCCTCAAATTCCGCTTTTGTAACTCAAAAAACGTTCTCTTACGGACGTTGATGAACATTTACCAATTGAATAAAATTTTCAAAATTTGTTTCAACTTTTTCAATTCCAACCTCAAATTCGTATTCTGTTATTTAAAACCCCACCTCTTACTGACTTTCATGGAAATTTACCAATGAAATAGAATTTCCAAAACTTAGATTGCTATTTTAAATTCTTGAATTTTGAACCAAAATTCGTATTATGAGACTCGAAAATCCCTCCTTTCCTATTTTCATGAAAATCTATCAGTTCAATAACATTTTACCAATTTTACGTCAAATTTTGGAATTTTTACCCCAAATTTCTATTCTGTGCCCCGAAACCCCTCGTACTATCCATCATAGAAATCAAGTAATGTAATGAAATTAAAAAAAATTTAAGTTAATTTCTTGAATTTTTTAATTTTGACCCCAAATTGTAAAAATTTGTTTTTTTGCTCCCATTTTTTTAGGCGAAATTCGAAAAACCGAAAGTGCCAATGTTTTTTATAAACATTATCCTACATTGTTATTAAAAAAAAATGAAAAACTGAAAATTAAAAATTCGTAAACATTAGAGGGGAACTGTCACACTCAGGCTGATACCATTTAAGGGACACCTTTGGTCCGATTTGACACCCGTCCGCTCCATCGATGGAAAATTTTTTGTTTATTTTATTTACTGAAGGTGATACCTTTAATAATATCAAATTTAAAATTGGTTCAAATTTTAAATTCCAGCTTCTAATTGACCGTATAAGTGGATTTATACAATTTCCGGGGCACCTTTGCTACGATTTGGCCCGTCCGCTCCATGGATTTTGAATTTTTTTTACTTTATTTACTGAAGGTGATACCTTCAATAATATCGAGTTCAAAATTGGCACCAATTTTAAATTCAAGCTTGAAATTGACCGTATAAGTGGATTTATACCATTTTCGGGGCAAGTTTAATTGGATTTGACACTTTTTTGATGATGGAACATCAATTTTTAACTTTTTTTACACCTCGTGAATAATGTGTGTCAAAATTAAAATGAAAAAAAAAAAACAGAAAAATTACTTCTGTTTGGGAGAAAATTTAGGTTTTTGTAAAAATTTGTCTTTTTGTTCCCACTTTTTTTTAGGCGAAATTCGAAAAACCGAAAGTGCCAATGTTTTTTATAAAGATTATCCTACATTGTTATGCAAAAAAATATGAAAAATTGAAAATTAAAAATTCGTAAAAATTAGTGTTGAACCGTCACACTCAGACGTCTCGAACTTCAGCCCTATGGGTTGCCTTGTTTTCTGAACTTGACAGTTTAGAATTTGTTTTATCAGATTTAGTTATTGACATATAATTCTCATTTCGAGCCTATTCCAATCCACAAACCGACCTCATTTTATTAGATTGGCGGATCAAACTGAAGTGCAATTTTTTTGTTGTGTGAACTGTTTTAATACAGAATTAAGTTCTAAATCGAATCCTAGTTTTTACAGTGCACTGTTTTTCCAACCAAAAAAACCATTTCATGTAAAAAATTATTACAAAAATCAGCAAACACGGGCGTTGTTAGTTACATAGCCCGTGACTCATCCCGCATCGCCACGCAATGGGGCAAAACGTCAAAATTTGTTCCAAAACAGCCTAAAGCTGACAATTTTTAATCGATTTTGACCGTTATATACCTTCTCATCATAATGAGTAGGGATTAGTTTTATGTGAAAACTAACTACCACGGATTTCTTTAAACATCCACGTTTCGATTCATTGAAAATGAATTTTTTTCGTTCGAAAGTCAATTATTTGGTTATAAACTAGCTGTGAATTCGATCTCGGATTTTTTCACTTTGTATATTTACAATTTTATGGTGCTCATTTGACGAGCCCTTTGCTTTCTCATCTCGTTCCTCATTATGATTAATTAGCAAATATATTTGCTTCCTCATAGAGCTCGTGCACCAACGGCGCCCGCGTGCGCAATATGGAACTATACCACGCGAGTTGCACACACTGACACTATTTTTCATCATGAATGCACGAAGCCATACTTCACAGCGGCACGGAGTGTGCAATATGCCACAATGCGAACGGAAAACCGCTGTGAAGTATGGCATATTCCGTGCATGCGTGATGAAATAGTATATTGTGCTACAAGTGCGGAAAGTAGGCAGTTCCACACGAGTGTGAAGTTTGCTGTACGGGCCAGAGGCGAGTCGAAGGGGAGTTGTAGGCGAGTCGTAGGCGAGTTGGAAGCGAGCCGACGGCGAGCTGTAAACGAGCCGAAGACAAGCCGGAAACGACCCGAAGATGAGCCGATGGCAAGTACTATCAACTTCACAAGAGTTGCAACTGTCTACTTTCAGCACCTGTTGCACACGATATTTTTTGTAACAAATGCAGGAAACTTTCGATTTGAGAAACAATAAGAATACATTTTTTGGAAATTTATGGTAATTTTTGAAAATTTATGGTAAAATTACCAAAAATTACCGGAAATTTTCGGTGAATTTGTATATTACCGAAAATTTACAGAAATTCAAGGTATCCAAAGCTTTTTGGAAGAAATCCGAAAATTTCACAAATTTCCGGAAAATGGAAAATTTCCGGAAATTTATGAAAAGTTGCTAAATCATCTGAAATTGCAGGTACCCAAAGCTTTTTGGAAATATTCCAGAAATGTATGGAAAATTGCTAAATTTCCGGTAATTTATGGAAAATTGCTAAATTACCGGAAATTAAAGGTAGCCAAAGCTTCTTGGAAAAAATTTCCGGTTTATAGAAAATTGTTAATTTCCCGAATTTCCGGAAATTTATTTAAATTTCCGAAAGGGAAATGGCTTAATGGTATATATATATATGGAAAATTGATGAATGACCGGAAATTTCAAGTATCCAAAAATTTCTAAAATTTTCGGTAATTTATCGGTAATTGATGGTAGTTTATCAGTCATTTATGGTAACTTATCACTTCGAGTTTGTCCAATCACTATTCACTACTCACAATCAGTCTCTCGAGCGTCAAATCATAATGAAGTGAGGTTATTGTTCCGGCAGTCCTGGAAAGTAAATCTGAATCGAAATGCGCAAGCGCAGCAGCAAGAAAAAGTAATCTGGCTGGAACTGCGCCAGCGCAGCAGCTAGAGAAAGTAATCTTGCTCAAAGAGCGCAAGCGCAGCAGTTAGAAAAAGTCTTTTTATAACTGCTTTTTATCACGGCTTTGGAATTGGTCACTTCCCGCACGCAATACATGCCTCGAAAAGCGAACATTCCGTGCGTGCGTTACAAAAAAAAATGTATGATAAAATTGTTCATATCGTTGAATTCGAGAGACTTCAAGCTTTCAGATTCTTTTTATTAAACAATTCAAATATTTTTTTGAAAGAGCACTTTAGACTTTAGAACATTGTGTGCGTTATGTGCGCACTAATTTTACCCTTCCTTTAGAAAAAAACTTGGTTTATTTTCTAACATTTCTTATAGATTTTACAGAAAATTTTACATGAGGTTTTAGAGGTTTTCCATATTTTTCAAGATGAATACTTCATAGAAAGAAAAACGGAAAAATATGGAATTTACAGGATATTTAAATCGGTTCTTGCTCGAATCATACTGTTAATTTTAAGCTGGTCTCAGGATTTTCCTCCTAATTATAACGATTTGATTATATTTTCAAGATTTTCGCTATTCGTCAATAGCGTCTGAAAAACCTTTTTTGGATCAAAATTCGAGTTTGAAACCCTTTTTTTGGTTCAAAATTCAACTATTTGATTGCGAATTTCTGTATATCGTTGAAACTTTGTCTTTTGTGGTAGAATATTAATCTTCTTGGTGACTAATTCAGCTTTTTGGTTGAAAATTAATTAATTTAGTTGAAAATTGATCTATTAGGTTGAAAATTCCTTTAAAATTCAGAGCTTGGTTGAAAATGCATGTATTTTATTAAAAATGAGTCCTTTTGTTTAAAAAATTTTTCTTTGGTTGGAAATCAGTTTTTTTATTCCAAATTAATTTTTTTTAACTGAAAACTTAACTATTCCATTTTTGGTCGAAAATTTATCTATTTTGATAGACACTTAATCTTCTTTCTTGAAAATTCATCTCCTTGGTTGAAAATTTAATAAGTAATAAGTCAATTTGTTTGTAAAAATTTGTAATAACAATTTATTACAATGGCGAATGTTGTTCAGTTTTAGGTATAGTGATTAATTGTTAATTTTACAAAAACTAACAACGAAATCGGTATATGAATGCATCCAAACACCGAAAATGCAGAGGATGTCATTTTTATCCATTAATTTGTTTATAACGGTTAAACAAATAAAGGAAATAATTGATCTATTATAAAAATTTCCATTCATTGAGAGTGAATTTAATAATTTGATTCTATTTGTTTTTGAGGAAATGTCAATAAATAGAGAAAACGCTTAGCACAAATATAAAAAATCAGGCACTGACTAGCATTACGGAGTTTTCAGTAAAACTAACCGGCCTAGTATAGCGCTAGAAATTTTCTTACAGAAAACTACGTAAGACAGTTTGAAAAATTATGCTTTTTTGACACCTTTCAACCTAAATAACAAATTAATCATTCTTTTAAACGGCCGCGACAAATCTCTTCGAAATTTAACAAGCGACCTCTGGAACTTTTGGAAACAAAAATTCCAATTTTTATTCACTTTTCTGGGCACACAACATTGGAATAAAGCGTTTCACGAACGTCACATAAACGTTTTAAGAACCGCTTAAATATATTGTGCCCACTGAAGTGCGACCTAGCAGGATGACCCAAAAAAAGTCAATATTACGTATTTTTGATCACTTACCAGATGGTCAAGCCAAAGAATTCACCTTGATTTTGCAAAAAATACTACCCTTAAACTTGAAAAATACCCTTTATAGGAGATGAAATATTATATAGTGCTCTTCGGCGCGTGTGCACTAAAAGTTCTAAAAATTATTGAAAAGAGTTAAATATTTTAATAAATGATCAATTTTTGTTAATAAAATATGTTTGAAAAATTCTTTTTTTTTAATACTAATATTTTTATGTTTTCCAATTTATGTTACGTATCTAGAGATCTTGACTGTCTTAATAAATTTTGTCACCTTTTTATTTGCTGATCCGTATGAGATAACAAATCATGTCTAATTGACCCTTGTTATTTAAATATTTTTCGGCAAATTCTGTTAAATTTGAAATAGAGATATTTATTTAAATACGCAGGCACATAAAAAAACACATCACGTGCGTCCTAAACTACGACCCAAGACAGATTCATGTGTAAACATCTTCGGTAAATGTTAACTGAAATTGAAATCTTTCAAATTTTCATTTCATGAAGAAGAATAATAAAAATTGAAATTTCATTATGGAAAATTCATTATTATGACATTTATCATTATTATTACACATCTAAGTACTCAAAAATTATAAGAACAATATTGAAAATTGTTTCTTTGTTTTCAAATTAGACACAGCATATTTTCCTCCTGTTAGACTTTAAATACTTGGCGGGGATTCTCAAAACAGAAAGAAAAAGAAACCGAAAAAGTGCAAAATAGCAGTTTTCTAATGAAGTATTTTGTATATTTTTCTCTGTAAGACGTGGAAAATTATTATTTTCGAGATATAAATTCCAGAGAATAATAACTTGTTACAATTTGAGGCAGAAAAGATTGTTTAAACAAATGGAAATTGTTTAAATAATGACCAATTATGTAAAAAACAAAACATATTCTTACCATTCATAAAATCTATCACTTATATCCCGAAAACAATAATTTTCCACGATTTTAAGAAAAATATAATTCTTAAACAAATAATAATTGTTTGAATAATTAAAAATTATTTACAAAATACTTTGAAACTCGTACCTGATCAATTCAAAATAATTCTTGTTAAAAAAATCAGAAGAATACCGTTTTTAGTATGAATTTTAATAGAAAACTGCTATTTTGCAGTTCTTGGGTCACTTTCTAAGCACAATAACAATTACTTGAAAGGGGGGTGGGGAGTCAAAATTGAAACTTACTAGGTGGAAATTATTCTTTGAACATGCGTTAAGAAGTTTTAATACTTTAATTCACAAAAAGTTTATAGCAAGTAGCTCTTTTTCCCATTTTTTTGAAAATCAAGCTTTTCCCATTTAAAACCCCATATTAATGTCAAAGGCTCGGGGGGCACGGGTTAACTTTGACAAAAAAAGAAGACAAGAAAAATGTTAAGTTGATAAACTGTGAATATAAATTAAGTATTTATTTTTTAAATTGAACTGAATTGACTCTTAATTGACTCTTAATTAATTAATTAATTAACTCTCTAATTGACTCTTAACAATAGAATAATAATAAAATTGGTTTTATAAGACGCCCGTGGAGAAATTGCCCAATTTGATCCTGATTCCCGACGTGGCCCCGATCGGGTTAGCCCAATGCGGCCTTGATCATGGCTACTGTTGTGGTCCTGGTCAGGGCCACATCGGGCTACCCTCTGTTAATTCATAGTTAGTTTAAAAATTAGAATTATTTAAATTGAAAATTACTCCCTGTCTTAATTAGAGAATATTCAACTAATTTTCATTTCAGTGACTAACCTAAAGTTAAGTAGTTCTCATATGCAAAGAATATAAGAAACGAGAAAAAAATAAAAAATGCTTAAATTCATTTGAACAAAATGTCTAAAAATGTATGTTTACGGACGCATTAAATTAGTTAATAAATATACAATTATCAAGTTAGTATTGATTATTGTAGGTATTTTTTTAATTTGTTTAGAGTTTATACTTATTCAGATTTGAATTTGCCGCGCTAATCTCGAATGTATTCGATTAGTCTTCCGCTCGATTATTTGGCAACGAACGGACGAAAGGAAGACAACTTTGTAAAAGTGACGAACAGAAAACAGATAAACCGGTAAAGTCATGTGGATAAATCGCTTTAAATAATTCTCAATTCACCTCGTTAATCATTTACGCAAAGTTTTTAGACCGGGTTGAGGTGTTCATATCAAACTAGAATTATCCAGCTCTCTAAGATTTCCGACAGTGAACTTTGAGAAATCGTCGACAACTTATTGGCATTATAACCTCACTTTTTTATACTTTGCTCCACGTGCCAAAAAACTTTTCAATCAAATTGTCGAATTTTCAATGAAAAACGATTAAAGTTGAATCAAATATTAGAATTTTCAAGAAGAAAAACAAATTTTTCAGAAAGCAGTTGGTTCTTGATCAAAAAAGTTTATTTACATCTAAAAAAGCTAACTTTTCTACAGTGAAAGCTGATTTTTTAACAAAAGAGTAAAGTTTTTAAGCTGAAAAGTCTAATATTATAGAAAACAGTGACTTTAAAATAAATAAATAAATCTTTAACAGAAAAGATCATTCTCAATAAAAAAGATAAATTTTTAACAAGATAGTTGTATTATGAACCAAAAAGTAGAACTTTCAACAAACAAGAATAATTATGTACCCACAAGGATATGACTTTTCAACAAAATATATGAATTTTCAACAAGATAGTTGAATTATCAGCCAAAAAGTTGAACTTTCAACAAACAAGAATAATTATCTACCCAGAAAGACGACTTTTTAACAAAAAATATGAATTTTCTACCAAATCGTTGAATTTTCAACCAATAAGTTCAATTTTCAACAAACAAGATTAATTTTCTACCCAAAAAGACGACTTTTCAACCAAATTCTTAAATTTTCTACCAAATAGTCGAATTTTTATCTCATAAACTGAAAATGGAATAGTTAAATTTTCAGATAAAAACTCTGATAAAAAATTAACTTTGAGCATAAGTACCAATTTTCAACAAAATTGTTACATTTTTAAGCAAAAAGGATCAATTTTCGACCAAGAAAATTAATGTTCTATCAAAAAAGATGAATTTTCAACAAAATACATGAATCTAACGACAAGTTTCAGAATATTTTTCAAAATATTTATATAATGTTTAATACTCTTAATTAATTGTTTACTTCCTGATCAAATAAATTATATTTTAATAATATTCTTATAAATAAAAATTAGAATGGGCCTGTTCAGGGCCAGATCGGGCCTTCCTTATGGATACCCCAGTCAGGCCATGATCGGATTAGGCGTTTCCTTTCGAGTCTGGCCCTAACTGGGATACCCGATTAGGGTATTAATATATACATAATTAAATGCTTTTATTCAATTTCAAATTCTATTCAAATAGTATTGCATTCTAAAATACTCCATTTTTAAGCATTCAGTTTGAAAATTTGTAATTCAAAAATTTTTGTTTCAATATTTAACTGTTTATTTAAAATAAACAATTATAAATAAAATATTCAAAAATAAATAAAATAAAATTATTTAAAATAAAATAAACCTCGAATCGTTCGAATTTCAGGGTGCTGAATGTAAACTTTAAAATTTTCATTGTTTCATTTTTTTTAATTTTTAATTTTTAAATTACATTTTTCAATTTAGATTTCTCAAGAAACAACTTATAATCGCTAAATTGTACTGTTTTTAAGTTAAAATTGTTTGAAAATGATATAATTTTGAACACTCACAAATTTCTTGATTGATTGTTCAACCTATTTTAGTTCTTAAAACGCAGTCTCCTCCAGGTCTGCTTAGTCAAGATTTGTTTATAAAATACTGATGTGGGCTGATATGATTTCTATGAAAGAACTCTGGACACGCTTTGAGGTTCGCTATGTCTGTTATAATAAATTTAAAATAAAAAAATTAAATATTCAAAAATAAATAAATTGAATTATTTTAAATAAAATAAACCTCGAATCATTAAAATTTCAGAGTGCTGAATGCAAACTTAAAAATTTTCATTGTTTCATTTTATTTTAATTTATAATTTATAAGTGACATTTTTTAATTTGAATGTTTCAATAACAATGTAAAATCCTTTAATTGTAGTCTTTCAACCTAAAATTGTTTAAAATTATATAATTTTGAACACCTCCTTAGTCAAGCTTTGTTTATAAAATACCGATGCGGACCGATATGAGTTCTCTGAAAGAACACATTGTGTCGCACTTATATTACGCATCTACATTTAGAATTAGGCTAATTATAATTCATGAAGAAGAATAATAAAAATTGAAATTTCATTATGAAAAATTCATTATTATGACACTTATCATTATTATTACACATCTAAGTACTGAAAAATTATAAGAAAAATATTGAAAATTGTTTCTTTTTTTCAAATTAGACACAGCATAGTTTCCTCCTGTTTGTAAATGATTTACAATTATTTGAACAATTATTATTCGTTTAAAAAATATATTTTTCTCTTAAGTCGTGGAAAATTATTATTTTCGAGATACACATTCCAGAGAATAATAACTTGTTACAATTTGAGGGAGAAAAGATTCTTACCATTCATAAAATCTATCACTTTGATCCCGAAAACAATAATTTTCAACGATTTTAAGAAAAATATAATTCTCAAAAGAGAGAGAGAGAGAGGAGAGAAAGGGGGGCAGAGAGAGAAAGAGACTGAAGGGCTCCTTTCTCTGGGTGAAGAGAAGCAAGCCTCCGGTCTGTGACATAAGACACAACGCGTGTGTCAGAGGCTTGCGTTACACTTTCCAGCCATGGTTTCATTTGAATCAGGCGCGACTCCCCATATTGAGGTCTAAGATGTTTACACATCAAAAAGTGTGCAGAGTCAAAAATGAGACCTGTATAGTATTGTATTCTAGCATAGTAAAAATCTGCATTGATTGGAATTTTCTGCTTACCAGTTTTTTTTAGTTTTAATTTTTAATTTAGGTCAAATTATCCTAAGTAACTGAACATAAATCAGAAGTTATGCCCTTATGTTTGAAAATATTTCCCCAGGTTTTGGTCGCAAACAAAGTTTAATGTTACAGCATGATCAATAGTTTTCTCGTGAACGGCTAAACGAATTTTGATGATTCCTACGTTGCAATTTTTGTTTAAAAACATACATTCCAGAAATGTTTTATCTGAATACAAAAACATTAAATTTGTTTGAAAAATATCAATTGTTCATAAACAAATTGATTCACTACCCTAAACTTAAATCCTAAAGTCTTTAAAAGTAAGTGAACACATATGCTATTTAATTGATCAGCCGCATATATTTATTCAATTAAATTGTACATTTTTCTAATCACAAAAAATTTCAGCTGAAGTTGGATCACAATAATAAAAGTAGGTAATTAGCAATTATTGAGGTTGCGCAAAATTATTCAAACCCCGAAATTTTCAAATCATACTTTTATGTTGACCTGGTGTGAAAACCTAGGGTTGTAATGTCAATAATCTTGTAATCTGTTGATTCGACTTCTTATCGCAAATAATATTTACTTTCAATCAAATTTTGTTTTATTTAGATGGGTTGCCTCTGTTCCGAAATCATGTGCTTCTAGATCGAGTAGAAGATTCAGCATTGTGTCTCTCCCAGCTTGGGGGGCTGCGGCTTCTGGATCGACGAGATGATTCAGTATCGTGTACGTACCGGTTTTGGGGGCTGTGGCTTGTGGGTCGAGAGCGAGATTGTGCAGGTTGTGCAACATTAGAAGGACCAACTGGCAATTTATCGAATAAACCATATGACATAAGTTGTCCTATATTTGAGCTTGATGTCATGTGCTCGTCAAGGTTATAAATAGCCGGGCGTCTATGCAAAAATATTGGTTCAATAATATTTTCATTATTGAGCCATCCAAAGAGGTTAGCACCCCTTGCTACCAAAATTGTATGTTCATCAAATTGCATTTCTTGACCATCCATTTTTCTTCTTAAAGGAGCTAAATACGCGTGTAATGCAGGTCTATATTGAAATGTCCTGATCGGATCCAAAGGCCAAGGACCAACTGGCAATGCCTCGTATGCACCATATGCTGCAAGTTCTGCCATAGTGGTCACTGATGGCACCTGCTCATCAAGGTTATACGTAACAAGCACATTGCGCATAAATATCGGTTCAATAACATTTCTCTGATTGAGCCATCCAAAAAGGGTAGCACCCCTTGCTACCAAAGTTGTAAATGCATTGAATCCAGTGGTTTTTCCATCAACTTTCCTCATTAAATCAGCCAAATAGATATGAATCGCAGGTCTATATTGAAATGTTCTGATAGGGGAAAGTTCCTGTTGTTGGCCTCCTAGAATTAAATAAATGAAACCAATGATTAATTTTTGATATACTTCTTAAAAGTTCTTGAAATGTGTAATTCTACGTATATGAATATTTTAGAATGTCTATCATTATACTAATCATATTTGTTATCATTTTCACAAATATTTATAAGATGGATTCAAGAGGAGAAACTTAATATCTCTGGATTTACGATACATATGTCAAATGTGATCTGATACCTTGTGAGTTATACATTTTTGACTCACATACCGAACGCCAATTAGCTGTATATTCATGTACAAATATATCGCATACAATACTTTTTTTTATCTTTTAAACCCATAGTTTAATATTGACATAAGTAAGACTATCAGAATTATGACGAATGAGCTTCTAACAATCGACGTATATAGAAATAGCAGTATTAAATTTTGACACGCTTGCAACTTTTGATTTTTTGAAATAGAAAAAATTGTAACTGTACATCAAACCGTTTAGATTCCCTTAGATTATTAAAATTTTCTAAATCAACATTTCTCCTTTTTTAGGACAAAACTGATTCAAAGAGTCAAGTCATATTTGAAAAGTTTGCTTTCACGAGAGACGTGATATCCTGTACAATAAAAAAAGAGTTCTTAGTTTGAAAAATTAAAAATATGATTAAAAGTATAGTTAAAGTTATAAATACGATATCCAATTATTATAATACATATTATTATACATATATTTACCGATAGAATTAAAGAAGACCACTAAAACGAGGAAAAGAGTACCAATAAGGGTCTTCATTTTCTCTGAACAGAGAAAGCCGATTTAAAAAAATGTTACCAATAGTACAACTAAAAGAATATTTTGCAAGATGTTTCGATATATATACGATTCGCTATCTCGTTTGCCCTTCGAAATTATTACGAATATTTATGAGGTGGACTGGAAAGCATCAGCTGAAACACCACAAGATTCACGATATTATGTTTAATTTCGAGGTATTAATATTAATTTTATCATACACATTGGACAAATCAGAAAACAGATGTTAATCGTAATAATTTAGATTACATTATCACTTGTCAGTTATATTTTACTTAAGACAATTTGCCTTCTAAAAATACGATGATTAAGTTACATAATTAAGTTAAAGCTTTCGAGAATCAAGAATCACATTTTTTCTAATAAATCGAATTTATTAAGTCGATTCCTGAAATAAACATGTCTTTATTTTTGAAAAAATAACTCTCCTCTGATGTTTTATGAAAATTCGTACCTGATTGCACAGATTTTTAGGATATATTTGAAATTTATTGTTCAATATAATCAATCAGTTTCAAAATTCTCATCCTATAAAATTAAAGTCTAATGGTATGGAACATTTTTATTTTTATCTCCTGATATTTATTCAATAATGAGTGATGTAATCATTTGCCTTTTTTCACGTTTAAGAACAGTGATGGAGAATAAACAGAGATTAAGTAATCGGAAAAAAATTTATTTATCACTACTCGATTTAACTGTGGAGAATGTGTTTGACGTCAGCTGCCACGTTCCTTCATATTTAACTATGGATAATATGATAATAATTTTGCGATTAGAACCAAATTTTTAATGTACTTCCATTCAAAAATATGTATTTGAATGTTTTCAGATTAGGTATCTGGATATCGCTTGACCCACTTACATGGTATTATATTGGGCGGCTTTACAATTTGAAAAATGTCAATATTATACTGAAAATTTAGGAGATGGTTCAAAATATATAAGACCACGTTGGTCTGGCAAATTTGAATTCTTCTTTTGCTTAAATAATACAATTTTATTATTTTAGTCCAGCCCTATTCTTGCCCTATATTTGAATATTTTAAATTAGTTTCCAAAATTTTAGCACAAGATTAGAATTTTTCAAATTATCAACTCGCCGAATATGATACCACGTAATTGGTTACGTGACACATTAGGCAAATGTATGTATGTATATTTTTATGGACATTAAAAAAATGGGGTATAGTAGGTATATATCATGCCTAAACATCTGAAATGAAATTTGTAGAATGTTCAAAAAAATTAACTCTTCTCATGATCCAATTATAAAATTTCATATATAGAATTCACAGGATCGTCAGTAATGGCACAGGCATCAGTTAAACATCTTTTTATTGAACAAATATTAGTTTTAAACGTTTTAATTAACCCGCGATTCTTTGTTAAAAATGTTTACATTCTGACAATTTATTGCTTAATAGATTATGAAACTGTGTCTTGTTCTACAGTGATCAAGGTTTGGTGTATATCATATCTTAATACAATATTTCGTACAGTTTTTTTTTGTGATGAATAAGATTATATTTTTCCCGAAAAAGATATTTTAAAAGAACGTTTAAAAAATATTTAGGAAAAAGAATTCATATGGAATCAAAAAAATATCGTTCTGAATACGGACGATACAATATTTTCTTGATCTAAGAAAATATTTCTTGTCTCAAAAAAACGTACCAGATCGAATAAACTTAACTTTATTTATTTAAAAACATTTTCTTTAAACAAAACAAATTTTTTTGGATCATGAAAATATTACATCGCCCGTATTCGTACTGATATTTTATTCATTCAATGCTAATTGATGCCCGAATTTTCATTAGTAATAACTCACGGCTAAAACCATAAATATTGGTGGTAGAAGGATGGCCAACAACTTCATCTGTTTTTTTAGACCACAAGGGAGTGTAATAAAGGAAAATTTTATTAGAAAATTCCTTCAAAACAGACTGAAATGTTCGTAAAACCCTTTTTTTTCTAACTAAGGTCATCTTGAATTGCCGAGAATGTATAATTTCACATCTAAACTATGGATGCTATTGGACGTTTATTATATTTTGCGTTTTTAGCTATAAATTTGAAATTTTGATTTTTAAATGTTTTTTTTTCAACTTTAAAACCAAAACCAGTGTCAGTATCAAAAAACGGTTAAAGGCGATATTGCAGAACTTCCTGAAAGTAGTAATTTTGTTTCTGGACTATTTGTTGTACTAGTATAGTTCTGTGGACAAGTTGAATTTTTAATTTTTCCATTTTCATTTTTCATGGCTAAAACCGTAAATATTGGCGGTGGAATGCTGGCTAACGAGCTTGACTATACTTTACCAATTAGTTTTACGAAAAAAAATCGTAATAATAGTCAGTGCCTAATTTTTTACATTTGTGTTACATACTTTTCTCTATTTATTGACATCTCCTCAAAAACAAATAGAATTAGTAAATTTCACTCTCGATAAATGAAAATTTTCATTAGAGATTAATTTTTTTCATTTCTTTAATTCCACTGATCCATTCAATATGCAATAAATAAAGATTGGGTGAGTCCGTATAAAGAATCACGTTACAGTTTTTCTGTATACGGAATCAAGTCTATTTTTTGGCAACTTGATTTTTTACTCTTGGTGATAAAATAGACAAAAGCAGGCCGTCTCGCAGTATGTAAAAAGTTTGTATGGAATTCTCTGCAATATTTACTCTTAAGTAAAATTTGTTAATTTTTTATTACATGATGCAGAACGGTATGCTTGTTTATTTTATTGCAAAAAATCAAGCTGTCGAAAAATAGACAACTGATTCTTTATAGGAGCTCATCCAAACTTGATTTCATATTTTATAGAGCCGTCGAATTGTCATAAACAAATTGATGGATCAAATCTTCTGCATTTTCGGTGTTTAAATGCATTCATATACCGATTTTTTCTTTAGATTTTTTAACATTAACACTTGATTTTCATTTAATTTTCTTTTGAATTTAAAATTAATTTTTGGTCATAATTATAAAACTCAAATACAGGTACTTTTAAAGGGAAAACGGAATGGCCGAATTTTTAACAACTGTTAACAAAAAACAAAATATAAACACAACAAATTTTATTTTTTAAAGCAGATCTACATGACAAGACCTTCACTTTCTGACACCCTCAAAGACAATCGAACTAAAAGAAAAGATTCCAGCATACTGATCTAAGAAAACGAAATTTCCTCATTTTTCTAATTTTTTACACACTGATAGCAAAAAAGCAATACTACGGCACAGCAAATATTATTCTTCAATGCAAATTAGGGGTGTTGAAAAATAAATGAAGTCCGAATTTCAACTTTCATTTTCGATTTTTGGTTTGTTCAAAATAAATCACGTAGAAAGAGAAATAAATCGAATAATATTTAGAGGTCGCTTATCATGAATTTGTATTTTTTCACAAAAAATCGATTTTTTCTCAAAAACAATACCTCATAACGCAAAATTAGACATAATGTAAAAGATATAGTTTATTAAAGTGATTATTTTTTGTTGATATCTTTGATATAATTATGCATATTTAGGGAGATATGCAAAAAAAAATTGTTATAAAGACGCATTATTCATCTATTCCACTTACTGGGATGTCTTTAATACACATTTAAATTATTTTTAGGTTCTTGACAAATTCATATAAACGTGTAAAATTATTATTTTAAATTATTTTATATGGACTTTTTTTCAAGAACTCTCTCTCTCTCTTAATATTATACAATTTATTTCTCCTTTTACGTGGTTCATTTTGGACCCTAAAGGAATAAAAAATCTAAAATACAAGTTGAGATTTGCACTTTCTTGTTTTTAACATCCCTAAAGGCACATCCACATGTCAAGATATTTAATTGAAGCAATTTCTAAAAAAACTGACTATGGGAAAGCTCCTAGCATGGTCATCTAAAAAATGAAACTTGCTTTTTGCTATTCTTAAGTTTTTGATACCAAAACAACTTTAGAATGGTATAGAAAAAATAATACTACGATATATCAAATTTTATTTTTTCATGCACAATCTACTTTCCAAGACCTTCAATTTGACCCATCTTCGACGACAATCGATCTAAAAAAAATCCGCCCGCTTCGCGGGCACATTCTCATAGCGCGCTTCG
>CAKNYM010049442.1:8031-92354 GCA_932195095.1 Andricus curvator
ATTTATTGAATCTTCGAATATTTCAAAGATTTTCAGAGATTCGAAGGTTAATTAGAAAACTTTAATGAATGAATTAGTTTTGATTCATAATGAAGGAATTTAAAATGATTTCTACTAATTTTAATAGATTATCACGATTGACAAAGATTGAAATAGATTTTAATAGATTTCAACAAATTTCTAGAGAACTTTAGAGAATAAAATAAATTTGATTTCAAAGGATTTCTATGTATTTAAAAATTCTCAAGGGATATGAAGAAATGTACTAGATTTCAACGGACTTTAAATATTTTAAGTTACTTTAGAAGATTCTGAAGAATTTCAAGAGATTTTAAAACTTTCAAGGAATATCATCGAATTCTGTAGGATTTTCCAAGATTTCACGGGATTTTATAAGACCTCCAATTACTTAAAAGGATTTACGGGATCTTAAAAGATTCCCAATGATTTTAGGCTTGATTTTAAGGGAATTCTAGAAAAATTTGGAAAATAAATGAAATGAAATTTAATTTAGAGGAATTCTTAGCGATGCCTAACATCTGACGGGATTTCTATGGATTTCAAAGATTTCAAGGGATATCAAGGAATTAAAAAACTTTTATAGGATTTTAAGATATTTTTAAAGATTCCTAAGATTTCCAAGGGATTGAAAAAATGTCAAAGGGTGTCAAAGAATTTTGTAGGATTTCCAAAGATTTCAAGGAATTTGAAAGTATTTCATATGTTTTAGAGATAGGACCTCCAAGGATCTCAAATATATTATGGAATTTTACAAGGGATTTCTAGAGAACTTTCGGGAATAAATCCAATTTATTCTATTTTAAATGGATTTTAAATGATTTTTATGGATTTCTAAGTATTTCATTATAGGAAAATCATTGTAGGCCTATACTGATTTTCTTAGAATATCTTTTCGTAAGTGTAGTTTGCAATGTTGAATAAAAGAAGCATTCGTTTCTTTCAGGAATCTTAGTTTTTTGTATTACTTAATTAATTTTTCAGACTTTTTTTACGGTTTCGGTTTTCGGGTTTTTAGGGTTTTCCTCACACAGTCGGTTGCAAGCGGCTGCTTCAAGAACTAATTTTTTAAATACTAAATTTTATAATTAATAATATAATAGTAATAATAATTATAACCAATACATTAACTCATGGCCTATCCACTTACTTGTTGACAATCACAGGCCTGCTCATATATTCTATAAAATCGAATATAAATGGTCATACACTCTACATTTTAAACTGTTCAATTTTGGAATGCTTTAATGTTTAAAATTTTCAAAATTTTTCGAAATTTCGTATTGATAAAATATCTCCAAATTGCTTACTTATAATTTTATTATTCTTTTATCGGTTCCAACTGAAAGTTACGTGTCTCTATATTTCACTCCTCATTCTATTGCAAGAGAAAAAATAAATATCTGAAAAAACTGATGTTCTCCATTATTCCTATCGAAAATAATGACATCGCACTTGCTTTAGAATAAATTATAATAATGATTGGAAGTGGCCGAATGCACTTCTTGCTGTAAAAATATAAATTTCCATTTCTTCGGGGTTTAATTGCCTTAATAGAAATAAATTTTGCAACGTGTCCTAATGAAATAACTCATTTCCGATAGCTGGATTCTCAAACTGCAAACTGCACATCTCTGCTGGATGCAGTCGGATCGTTCTACACGGTGCACGTGTCCTATAACTTGAATCGTTTCGCCGCGGTTCGATTTATGGACAATCAAAAGGGAAAGTTATAAATCAGGATATTAGGGAAGACAAATTCCCAACCACGAAGCAAGCATTGTAAGCCAGAGCCGCTATTAATAAAGATCAATAAAGATATTTCGAAACCAAAAATGCAAGAATGATTATATTTACGCGATAAATTAATTGATTTATTTATCGTTCGTCAAACATATAATATCTGATAGGAATATAATAAGGATCTGGGAATGCTAGACAGAAATTGCCGTCAAAAAAAGTCTTCAGGATGAATGTATCCTTGATAAGACTATATTTTCTTGGGGTTTGTAAAAAACTCAAAGTTCGAACAAGTCGAGTTTATTAAGTTTTGAACTACTCGAAAGTTTAGAATTCTCAAAATATTTTGGATAAAAATGTCGAATTTGGAAATTTTTACCCTTTGTGTTCAGTAATTAGAAAAGCCCCCTGGTACTGGCTTTCATAAAAATCCGGTAATTTATTGAATTTTTCAAAAACTTGGTCGCAATCTTGGATGTAAAGTTTGATCTAAAAGTTATTTATCAGCCACCCAAAAACCACCATGGTACCTAATCGTATGAAAATTTTGTTAACATAATGAAAAAATTAAAGTTTTGAAGTTTCGAGCTTTTTGCACACACATGATATTTTGAAATACTAAAAAAAAACTTGCCAATTGTTTTGCCCTAGGTAACAGCTGCTAAAAAGATAACAATTTTGTTTCGTCAAGACAATCTTAAATAAATAATAGACCGAATGCATTTAAAATCAGGCAGGTTATACACTTGAAGTCGCAGAATCTTTCGGGGACAAACTATGTTGTTTTTGAGAGGAAATTAGGCAATACGTATTTTTGCGATTTGTTAAAAAAAAATTTTTTTACGAACTTATGCGTATTTCAATTTTTTGCTTTGTTTTTTAAAAAAATCCCAATTTTTTCTTTAAACTTATATAACTTTTGACCCAATTGAGATATTTAAGATTTATTTTCAGATTCTGGTAGAGTTCATCGCCTTGTTCAAAAAACCCAAACTTATATTTTTTGCCATTTTTTTTTTTAATTTGAACTATCATAAGGAAAATACCTTGTGAGTTTTATGCGGGCTAAATAACTTTTGTGGCCAGGAGAATTTTTTTTCATAAAATCGAATTTTCTAATTTTTCTTGCAAACAACAACAGAGACAAAAAAAATGTGAAGGAAATAATTGGCGCAGTTAAAAAAATTCTACAAAAAGTTCCTTCACTGATTTATGATATCTTGTACCATTTCCGAGAAAAATAAAAAAATTCAATTTTCTTAAAAAAATTCCCTTAGCCACAAAACTGGTTTAGCCCGCATAAAACTTATAGAATATCTTTTTTCATATGAATAAAAATTTGTGAAAAATATTTTTAAAAAATAAAAAAGGTCTACCAGAATCTGAAAAGAAATCTTAAATATCTCAATTTGGTCAAAAGTTATATAAGTTTAAAGAAAAAATTGGGATTTTTTTAAAAAACAAAGCAAAAAATTGAAATACGCATAACTTCGTAAAAATTTTTTTTTCACAAATCACAAAAATACGTATTGCCTAATTTCCTTTAAAAAACAACATAGTTTGTCCCCGAAAGATTCTGCGACTTCAAGTGTAGAACCTGCCTGATTTGAAATGGATTCGGTCAAATAATTATTGATTGATGTTTATGTATCCTTATTAGTATTGAATTAATAATTAATTATAGTTAGGGGACGTTAAACCTCCTGTTGAAAGTTTAATCATGCTCATTTTACTCTAAATCTCGAACAATTAAGTAAAATCGTAGTTAGCATTATTTAATTAATAATGAGTATCCCTTACGAAACGTAACAGCTTCCCTTTTATTTCGAGCGTGAGAGTGAAGTTGCCATGATCGAACGATCGGTAGAAGTTATAACTCATCGGTGTAAAGTTACACCCTCGCTATTACAAATTCTATTGAAAAACAGTTTTTTGTACTCAATTTTTGAAAATTGGAGGCTAATTTCGTGCTCCAGCCCGCTTTTGAATTATGTTTTTTTTTGTGAATTCAGACTAGATTGAAAATTTTTCGAGTTTCTGGAACTTTTAAAAAATAATTCCGGAGAATTTCACAAAAAATCATCAAATAATTTTTTAATTTTTTTAACCTATTTTTTTAATCTAACCAATATCCAAAAGTAACTTCCAAACATTTCAACATGCAGGAGTAGATCACTTTAAAGAGTACGCCATTTGAATTGAAAAAAATGTGTGTACAAAAATGTCTTAAAGCTTTTGATTACAATATTCGTCACAACATTAAGCATAACTGGACAAAAAACTGATGTTCAGTATGAAAATATGACTATCTTATGTGAACAATTTTTATCGAGATAAAATTTCTTCTTGGTAGATGTTTGCATTGGAATTCCTGTTTGGATCCTAATTAACAATATGTTTGAACCCGAAAGCTTTCCCTTTTGTATTCACAATTATTGACATTTTTTTTGCTACTTTGCGCGTTTCTGAAGAGTATAAGGTCAGAAAGAATAGGTTACCTTGACAATTGCTTATTTTGATTGGTATCACTGAATGGATTCTTTTATCTCAAACTGTTTCGTAAGTAGCAATGACCTTCTCTTCAATAAGAAGGCTGAAAAACAAACTTCGAAAATGTTACTTACAAACATTAAAAACAGGCAAATAATTGATTTTATGAACTATTTTTTTTCGTATAAATAATTAAATGAATAAGATCAATGCACTAGTAATCGTCACCTTAAGCCAAATTGGAAATTAAAAATGCTTATAATTGTGTTTAAAACACAATTCTTATTTCCGCAGAGGGCTTAACCGATTAAAGCAGATATAGAAAATCTCAATTTCAATCACTTCTCACGATATTTGATTGGACTCAATTTTTATTCACGATAAAAGTTCAAATTATGCAAATGCGTTAGTTATCGTCAGGCACGAAACCAAGTATTAAAACGAGAAAAGTATACTAATTTGATAAAAGGATATTTAAGCTGACCTAAAATCACATTTTTTATCATACGCGGAAAGAGGGAGTCTTGTTATACGAAAAATACTGGGCCATCTGACGATAACTAATGCAGTGACGATTACCAGTGCATTTACCTTAGTTAAGGTTTCCCGTGGTATTAATTTCTATTCTCAATTATTTTTCATAAAGCGTAGCAGAAAACTACTTTGACACCCCTATGCGTTTTTCTTCATTCACTCAAGCTGATTTAAGATATAGAATGTTCGCGTTTTTTCCCCATTGAGATATCTCCCTTATCGCGAAATGCTTCCTTCATATCGCCCAATACGTATGGCTAAGTCACGCTATGGCTGAAGCAAGTTTCTCATTGATAAAAAAAGTGGGATGGCGAATAATTCGATAAATCTCGACCACCTCCAAAATCTTTAAACATGTGGCTATTGATCCAAGTTCGTGTCTCTTAGCTTTCGCAGTTTCATGTTCCGCATTCAGCCTATCTTTACTCGTTGCAGGCTAGGTGGGGCCCTTAAGATGAATGGTGCCTGTCAAGATATTTTGGTCCCCACAAAAGGAGTCACTGGACTGAAAGGCCTGTAAACTGATTCTGATATCAGTGCTGGATATTGGATATCAAGTAGGCAGACCGCGACTCACGCGATTCCATCGTTTGTTGCCCAAAAATAGTTGCAAAGCAAAGGCTCGACTTGAGCAGTTTTTTCAATTTGACTGATATAAATCGAGTAAAGTTGCGAATAAAAGAATGTGGGTTTGAAAAAATAGTATATTATCAACCGAAGGGAGAAATGGGAATTTTTACGCCAAATGTAGTTTTTTTATTAAGAGTCGTATGCGAGCGAGTACGAGCCGAAGGCGAGTGCGCAGCCGTGAATCAGAGACGAGTACTGAAAAAATGCACGAGTTGTAAAAAGCCCTCTCTCCCTTGGTGCATATGATATTTTTTATAACAAACGCATGATTTCAAACACAATTGAAACATTGACACGGTTTCTGCTTATATTCAATTTTCAATGAAGGAATTTTGTAAATTTTTGGATTTGAAAAATTTCCGTTTATGGAAATTTAAAGCATCCAGAAATTTCCAAAATTTCGATAATTTATGGTAATTTATGGTAACTCGTCCTTCGAGCTGATCAAATCTGGCGAAAAATCTGATCACTTCTTGTGAGCCCAAAATGTGAGCTGAGGGTGATTTAAAAATTCGATTTTGGTGATTGACCCCCCCCCCCAATTTTTTTGCTTTTCGAAAAATGAATTTCCCTATTTTTTGTTTTTGAATCAATCAACATTAACCCATGTTCCCGGCTTGATTAAAATTAACACGGGCTTTCAAATGGGAAAAGCTTGGTTTTCGAAAAAACGGTAAACAGAAGTACTTGTTTTGAAGTTTCTGAAAATAAAAGTTTAGTCACCTCTTGAGGAAAGTTCGCAAAATAATTTTTAACTATTAACTTTTGAAGACCCCCCCCCAACCATAAGTTTCCAAGTAGTTTTTTATTTACTTTCAAATTTTTAGACAACATTTTTTACAGTTATATATATATATATATATATATATATATATATATATAACATTAAGCCATTTCCCTTTCGGGGTAGGAGTTAATCGTGAAAAATTATTGTTCGGGATAAATCACCACCAAATCGTGAAAAGTTAGTCTTTTCTGGTATTAATGACATAATTAACGAATGTTAAGAGTATTTTTTTTTGGATATTTGAACATTATTTAAATCATATTCATTTGTTTAAACAATTTTTTCCCTTGTAAATCGTGAAAATTTATTATTTTCTAGAATTAATGACGAATTTAATGAATGTTAAGAGTGATATTTTTTGTGAAAGACAGTTTGCAACTATTTAGACAATTAATATCACTCGCTCATTTTCACAGGAAAGATGGCGAAAATTCTAGTTTTTTCGAATCTCTTACACTATGTCGGTTATTAATCGATATTTTCTTATCTGAGCGAAATCGACCTAAAAAATAACTATTTATAACGTAACTGAAAAAAATTCTTTAAAAAATGATTATTGTTTAAAAAATGAGGGTATAGGTTCTGAAATAAGAAAATACTGAATAATAAGCGACATCGTGTAAGAGATTCGAAAAAACTAGAACTTTCTCTGCTTTTCCTATGAAAAAGTGCAAGTAAATGATTATTAATTGGTTAAAAAATTTCAAACCGTTTTCCACAATAATATTACTCTTAACATTCAAACCCAGTTCTCGTCAGATCACTGAAGTTAAGCAGCGTTGGACGCGGTTAGTACTTGGATGGGTGACCATTCAAGAATACTGACATGAGTGCTGTTGGCACATCGTGGGTGTGGTGAGCCCACACTTGTAGTTATTTATAACTACAAGACAAACCTAGAAACACTACCCGAATCGGGTAGTGTCACGCCTACCCTGAAAGGGAAATGGTTTAATGGTATATATATATATATATATATATATATATATATTCATTAACTGCGTCATTATTTCCTGATAATAGTAACTTTTTTACGATTTAAAGGGGAAAAATGGTTAAAAAAGAAATATCACTCTTGAAAATCATCAACAGTATCAGTTATCCCAAAAAATAATAACATTCCACTATTCACAGGGGAAAATTTCTTTAAACAAATCATAATTGTTAAAAAAAAGTCAAAATTTTTTAAAAAATATTTGGGTTTTTGTCACTTACTGAATACAAATAATTCATTTTGAAAAAGTTTCAAAAAATACCGTCTTTAGCATAAATTTGATATAAAACTGCAATTTTGCATTTTTTCGGGCATTTATTCCTTGAGCATTTCTTAAGAGGTGACTAAAGGTTAATATGCAAAAAGTTAATAGTAAGTACTTGTGTTTTCCGTTTTTTTTAAAAACGAGTTTTTCCTTTTTAAAATCCCATGTTGATTTCAAAAGCCAGGGCCACGGGTTAATTTATAATTATTATATATAGTTCATTTTAATAAATAAAAAAAGATTCTAAAAATAATAATTATTTGATTAAAAATTAATTTTTAATTAAAATGAATAATTGTTAATGGAGTTTTTAATGGGAAACGCTTGCTTTTTGAAATAATGGAAAACGGAAGTACTTGTTAATAACTTTCTGAAAATTAAAGTTAAGTCCCCTGGAGAACAAAAGTACAAGATGCTCGAAAATAACTATTTTAGCCCCCACGCTTAATAGGCATCGCAAAGAGCTGAAATCTTGCATGTGGTATAAACAAATATTTTAAGCACTTCCTAAGAAATTGTCTATATTCGTAATTAACCATCAGTATTTGTATACTGGTTACGCCGACCCCCCATCCGAGTATAACCGAGTGTGCATCCGAGGTGCCCTGAACAATAGAAAAAATGTGCGAAATTTCAGTTAGGGAAAGGTGCTTTTCATTAAATCAAATTTAATTTGCCACACTTTTTTTCAGTGGTTTAAAGCATTTTATATTGTTTGATTTGAAAAAAAAACATATTTTTTGATTTAAAAAATTTTTCTTTTTTTAATTCTTAAATATTTTAGCAAATAACTTTGCAAGTTTCTACTGTTTTTGTTAAAACATTCCTTTTGGACCATAACAGTTGAAAACTGAAAAAAAACTATAAAATTATACTTGAATTGGTTATATTTAAAAAAGGATTTACGGAAGAAGATGGCTTTGGTTTGCATCTCGTTAGCATCTCAGTCGTTTAAAAAGTTAATTTAGGTGTATTGTGTGAAGAAGACATTAATTTCAGAATTTCTAAAAAAAGTTTACGAACATTTTAATTTTTATTCTGAAAATAAATCTGTCTCGTAGGCTGATTATATATAAAATATTATGCGCATTTTGTCGGTTAATCTATTTCTTTAGTAAAACGATCATGGCCAACTTGACTGAGTATTTGTATCTATTTTCTTTTTCAGAATCACCCTCGCAGCATCACCTCATCACTCAAGAATTGTTCTGCTTTTTAAAAATCTATGAATAAAATACTTGATCTTCTTAGTTTCTTTAACCATATTTTTCGCAATCTAAATTTTCTACATTTCTTCGGAAAGTCCTCTCCTAGAAAACAAGAGTTGAATAATTTATGAGAAAGCGAATATTGCAGATTCAATTTTGAGTCGCAGAATCCAACAATTTGATCGCAGGATCAAACGAAATTATACTTAAAACCATAAGTTTGTTCGTGTAATTTATATTATCGCAAATTATTGTGCGCAACGGCCATACCACGCTGAAAAACCCAGTTCTCGTCAGATCACTGAAGTTAAGCAGCGTTGGACGCGGTTAGTACTTGGATGGGTGACCATTCAAGAATACTGACATGAGTGCTGTTGGCACATCGTGGGTGTGGTGAGCCCACACTTGTAGTTATTTATAACTACAAGAAAAACCTAGAAACACTACCCGAATCGGGTAGTGTCACGCCTACCCTGAAAGGTAAATGGTTTAATGGTATATATATATATATATATATATATATATATATATATTAATATTAATTATTCTATGGTAAACGTACGTGGAATGTTTTAAATGTTTTAATGAAGAAAATATTTTAAAATAACAAAAAATAATTTTATTTCAGGATTTACGCAGCAATAATGAATAATTTAGAGAAATAATCAATAAAAAATTACTTTGAATGAATAATACAATTTCTGGTGTTTATCGAATAATCACTCTTTGTCTGTGCCTTGATGTTTCTTACACAGTCGATTAGGTTTCAAGGAAGTTCGACGACCCTCGACTTTTCGATTGAATTTGATGTATAAGAGGATTAAATCACATGGTATCTGCCGTTACTGCATTTTTTATAAGATGGTCATTTCGAATTCCGCGAAATTGTTAATGGAAGATGATAGTACCTTATATGCAAGAATAGGCACGAAGTAAATGCTGAAAAGATTTTTACATTCTCAGCAGAGAAGGTATTAGATTTGTGTAAAATTTGACCACCTCCGTTTTTGTCAAATGTCCACGTTTTGACACCCCCTGAACCCAAAAAACAGGTTTTACGAATGTGTCTATATGTATGTCTGTATGTACAATGTCTGTCTGTCTGTGAGCACGATAACTTTCGAAATAATTGACAGATTGGATTGGACTTTGGTATACTCTTTCACTGCCCTAAAATGAAGGTCAAGTTCGTTAGATAGCCATTTTGGATACAAATTCAAAAAGTTAGAGCATTCTTAAAATTTTTGAGACCACTTTTTTCAGAATTTGACAATTCTATGTACGGTTGTTCATAGTATTCAAAAAGACGAACAATTTATCCCAATGACTTTTTTCGATAAGGACCAAATTACCAGAGTTACATCATTTACAAAATTCAAAAAAACAAACAAAAATGAAAATTTAAAGCCAAACAACGCACGATATAAAAAAAGTCAGGGAAAGAAAAACGTTGCTTTTTGAACACACTACAAGATTGACATAACAACTTTTTGAATTTTCTTGCGCACTTTTTTAAATTATGAAAACAGAACAATAAAAATACATTTGTTTCAATACCAATGCATATTATGAATTGTAATATTATAAATTTATTGAAATGATACATTTTTCAGGATAGTTGAGAATAAAATTTAATGCAAAATAAGAAAAATAATATTAAAGAAATCATGATAAATAATATTTGTACTTTATATTGCAATATCTGAATAAGCAATCCCAGGCCGAGGTACATAAATAAAATGTAATATACATTCGATATAAAAGTGTTGAACATAATGTAGAAAAGTTCACATTTTGGACAAAATCGAGTGCGAAGAACGAGATACGTGATGAGATGTGTTCGATAAAGCCGAAGGAGCTTTAACAAAAAAGAATTCACAACCACCAAATTACAGTTGTCGATACTGTGACCTTTAATTTTGAAAGGTATGTGCACAAATGTGGGGGAAATACAATGACCGAGATAAAATAACTAAAGATTGCCAGAACTTTTTTGTAATTCCTTCAACACATACATTTCTTCAGAGAAATTTATGTCCTTTACATAGGTAAATTGAATCAATGAATCGAGAAGAAAAATTAACATACTTTTTTTAAATAAATGGAAAATACCATTTTTTAAATAATAAATCATCCTTTATTCTAATGAGCTATGATGAATAGTTTTCGTTGGATGTTATCAGAGTATTAAAATTATTTAACTATCACGTCTTTGACCCTAATATTATTTTTATTTTTTTTTTCAACTGAGAAATCAATTTAAATTATTAGGCAGAAAATCATGGGCTATTATATTTTAATATGCAGCTGGTATTATGCACGATGACAATAATTTCCAAAGGTCTTGATATCTTCTGCGTATTAATAACTAATATCCCAGGATTGTTTGTGTGTTGCAGAATTTTTTACCCAAATCCTTATTTTCACATTTATATGATATTATGTATAAATGTATACTTTAAATTGACCATCTGTATGACACTATGACCTACTGAGATACGCATTTAAATACTTTTAACCAGTTAATAAATTTAGTACTTTCGTCCAATAAATATTTCAGCAGTTTTTTTCCCCGACAAATCTTTTCTTTATCGAAAAAGCTACCATGTTAAACACAATTTTTTTACATCTTCCCCTGAACAACCGGCAATTGTTATGAGTATAAAAAAATAAACATTATTTGACTTTTTTATTCTGTTCCGAATCAAATTTCAACTCAGTCAAGGAATTCTTTTTTTTGTATCATTTTTTCTTACCTGCAAAAAATGTCGTGGAAAAAGTTTTAAAAAATTTGGCAGGCGAGATAAGTAAATTTTATTTTTTCTTCCGAAAAAACTTATTTCGCGAAATTGACACGATGGCTCTTTCGGGAAAGATTGCTTAGTAATTAATTTTAGAATTTCTATTTAATTAAAATTTGTAAACCAAAATATTCCCTTAGTTCCCATTTTAATGGGAAAACTCTAGGCGTACATTGTTTTTTTACAATATTTCACCTATGAAAATGTTATCAAGCCTAAACCATAATAAGCTAAATGAGATAGCATTTACAAAACTTTCTATTGGTCAAGGTATCATAATAAGAGATCAGAGTCCAATATTTCAGAAATTAGGTAAATATTATTTTCACAATAACATCTGCTAAAATTATACACAAAATTAACTTTTGCAGAAATTTTAGAAAGGAACATCAAAATAAAAAAATATGAAGTTCTTCATTCTGAGTTTTAAAACGGATGAAAACTTTCTTTTGGGAGTCAAGAAACACTCCCCCAAACGTTCATTAAAAAAAAATTATTCTGTCTATAACCTAGGTTAGATGTAGTCAAAAAGCACTAAAAGCGACACACTTGTTCTTATTTGAAGACCAACTAATTTTTTTATAAGATGTAAGTGAATGCGTGAATGTCAAAAAGTTAATGTGCGTAAATGAAGTTAAAATATTTTCCAGTACACCTAGATTTATGTCTGTGGGTTTCTCACTATACAGACATAAATTTAGGTAAAACAGAAAACATTTTCACTTAATTCAGACAACGAAAATTTTGTTTATCGTAAAATAAAAAGCGATATTTCAGTTTTATTATTGCATTATTGCTTAGATCTCATAAATTTTTTTTTTGGTATTCAAATAAGAAGAAGTGTGCCGCATTTAGTATATGTACGATGCGGAGACAGAAGAATTTCTATTTTTGATGAAACTTTAGGGGAGTGCTTCTGACTCCCAAGAGAAAGTTTTCATCCCTATTAGAGCGACAAATATATAAAAAAAACTTCACCTTTTTTATATACCTTCGCGCGCACTCTATACCTATCTAAAAACTGACGATTAGAAAAAGATAATGAGTTTTTCAACGCTACAGTGTGTATGACTCAAAATTCGATAATATGCGTTCAGAATCATAGAAAAAATGTATAAATTGACCAATTAGGTTTGATTATAAAAGGCTACAAACAAAGACATTGTAAATACCTTATTAAGAGGCTCTGTTTCCGTTTTTTGAAATTGTTTCTTACAAGACCGAAAGAATATTTGAATTCTTTATATAAAGGTTAATTGTTTCATTCAATTTTCGAGAATTTTGAAGAGACCACAGTTATTTTAATATTTTCTCATTTTCTTGGTATAAATTTTCTAATTTTCTAAATAAAAAAAATCATCGTGATAGCGCTTGAAAATAAAAAAATCTTTATTCCTTTCAAAGTCAGAAAGAGAAGAAAGACAATTTTTGTAAGCGGAGCAAAGTAAATGTTACGTAGGGCGTGCCAAACGTTTTGCAAGAAAAAGTTATGTATGGAAAATCTTGCACTTTGAAAATATACACTGAAATATACAAAAAATCGTTCATGTCATTAAAAAATTTGTTTAAATAAACCCAAAGTGGCAAAATTTATGCTAAAAGTGTATAAACGAAACAAAGTTTAATGAGGACCGTATGCGGGTAAATTAACGAGGCCAGTTCTGAATTCAATCGATACATCTCGAGGCCTCGCATCTTATTTCAAGCAGCTCTCGTTTTTCTTCACGAAATTCTCCCCAAAAGTTTATATTCCATCTGGTCGGTCCAGAATCAATTAAAAACAAACAGGAGAGTGCACTTCTTCTTAGGTGCATGCAACGACCTCTTGCTCGTCATAAATTTTCGAGAAGCCGAATCACAATAACAAAATTCGGAAGATGTTCCATCGATTCCGTTAGGCTCTCGTTATCGAATACCAAAAGAACCAAATATGTAAATCACACCTCATCTCTCGAGATCTTTAAAGGTCCGATCGTGGTAGCGACTTTCCAAGAGACCCGCCAATTTAAACATTTACCTTGGGACCATAAGTTTGCCCGTGAAAAAACCGGTTAGCTCGAATTGAGCTCCAGGTTCGTGTACGTGATCCAATAAGTACCTATTGATCAAAACCCTCGTGAATAGTGGTATTCACATAGTGTCTGACGCTCGAGGCACAATCGCAGCCGTAAAAGTAAAATTCAGGAATTTTAGGGCGTAATATTATTTTCCCTTATGCAAAGATGTGGAAGAAGATGTGTCAAGATGGTGCATTAAACACCCTTGCCGCTGGAGATACGACCATTCATCAGGGCCGAGTGCAAATGCTCAAATTAAGCGAATCGTTTGAGATGAGAAAAAAAATGTGTGGGTTTGGCATTCGAGAAAAGTAGAAAAAAATCTTTTTTGAAACATGTTAATTAATACCTTCGCTTTAACTTTTCAATTCAAAAATGTAAATATATTATATAATAAATATTACTATATACTCTTGGTTCAAAAATTATAACAAACTTTTTGTACGTGGGTTATTCCATTTAATTACGGAGATGAATATCTTGCAGGATAATATCATCTCAATTATTAAAGTTATATAGAACTTCATACAAAGCTCAAAATATAGCTATTTTGAGGTTTGGTTGAAGGCGGTATCGACTAAGTTGAAGTGGACCAAATATTTCCAAATTCAAATTTCTTGGAATATTTTGAGCTGTTTTGGTAATTGCTTTTCCAGCAGAAAAAGGAACAGGATCACACGCAATTTTCAGAGTTATTAAGGAAGAATGGTTTAAATTTACTGTAAATCCTATATTCTGTCATGTGTCTCCCTACAAAATATTTCTCTTCGAAAATGAACAAACTGCGATTTTAATAACACTTCGAAAGTGTTAAAAAATGGTTATATGTTTTAGTTATTTTTGAAATACAATTTTCGACCAATAAGTTACGGAAAAATTAAAATTAAATTTTTCGAAATTGAGTTAAAATTAAATTGAATTTAATATTGTAAAAATTGACCATGCATATAGTTTTTTCTATTAAACAATAATAAACAATATAAACCTGAAATTTCTTCAGCTTACATCGAAGAAACATGATATTATTTTTATTATTTATATTTTTCCAAAATCATGAAATGGACCCTTTTTGATGTTGGAACGTTCGCCATATTCAACTTATTCCAAAAAAGTGTGCATTTAATTCCATCCAAAAAACATGTTTTTGCAATTTTTCGAAAAATTCGAAATTAAACAACTTTTTTTTGGAATTTGTTATTACTGTTTGCTAGAGAAAACTTTACATACAAAAAAATCGACCCTATTTTTCAAACCAATAGAAAATTTTTCTTGAATAATTTTAGCATTTTCACTTCGCCCTACCCTTTACATTCGTTTCGGTATTTTCGTAAACACAACATCTTAAAGGAATAAAGGTCACTTCATGAATGGAACTAAGGAAGCTGAGAAAGTGTTTTTCAAGTACAGTTCGACTTCTTATACAAAATCAGGGAGGAATGTAGTATTTTCAAAATTGCAAGTAATGCCTCCTGATTAGTCCTAAGGCAAAAAAATTATCATTGATGGCCCAATTGACCAGTGTAGTTGGCTGCTTTTAGCTCAATACGAAGAAGGGCTGAATTCGTTATACTGGCTTGCGTAAAGGGGACTAAATACTCCCCCAATAGCAAGAAAGCTGTTGGTGTTTCAGAATTCAAGATAATTTCTAACTATATTTATTTATTGGGCCATTTATTAGCAGCAGACATATGTACTATTAACTTACTATTAGTATTTTTATAGAAGATTACCTTTTTTGTGATAGGAGTGATATAAGACGATGAAAAAATAATTAAGTCTCTGTTCTACTTTGAGAATCAAATAAAGTAAATAAATACATCAGTAGTGATCAGCCACTCAGGGTTAGGATCATATTTGAAAATGTATCATATAAAAAATGATCCTTAGTCACAAAATGATAAGTGCCATGAGCCACACAATTTTGCGTCATATTTAACTTGTTTAAGTTTTTAAATTTAATATTTTCTCTTACTTAATATTCTCAGGCGAAAATTAGAGAGAGAGAGAGAGAGAGAGAGAGAGAGAGAGAGAGAGAGAGGGACCGGCTACTTGAAGGTGGCCTAATATTGGTATATTGATTACACTAGTTTACCAAATTAAAAATTGTTTCTGCTCACCATATCTCACTATGATTTTTCCATGTATTTTGGCCCACTAAACAAAAAAATCACACTCAAAATTTTCTTCTGGAAGCGTTTTCGAGATATCAATGTTCGAATTTTTTTCTTCAATTTTCCGGCGTTTTTGAGTATATCTCTAGTTCTAATTGACCTATTTCCCTAAACGAGCACTCAAATTGAAGGCAACGGAATCATGTACAACTTTCTATACTAAAGTTTTCAGATCGACCCAGCAGTTCAGATGCTAGCGATTTTAATAAGTTGAACAAGTTGTATTTTTTGGCAAAAAACGAGGTCGACAAATTCACATATCGTCCTGGGAAGAATAGAAATCGCAAATATGAGCCAACTTATTAAAATCGCTAGCATCTGAACTACTGGGCCGATCTGAAAACTTCAGGATAGAAAGTTGTACATAATTCAGTTGCCTTCAATTTGAGTGCTCGTTTAGGAAAATCGGACAATTGGAACTAGAGATATACTCAAAAACGTCGGAAAATTGAAAAAAAATTCGAACATTGATATCTCGAAAACGCTTCCATACAAAAAATTTTGAGTGTGATTTTCGTGTTTAGTGGGCCAAAATACATGGGAAAATCATAGTAAGATATGGTGAGCAGAAAAAATTTTTATTTTTGTAAACTAGTGTTATCCTACTTAAAAAAAAAAAAAGAATTGAATGTATGTCATCAAATTTATCTATTTTACTACATCTGTACTTGTTTGTGCGACAGAATTTACGATGCAAGCATAGCTTAATGCTAAACAGAACATTGATCGTGACCTTGCAATCGTGATTAGAAATAGAAGCACCATGTAATGCATCCGATTCACTAACCATACTCATTTATGTCAGGTAAATTTTCCGTTCGAGTGCTTTCACGAAATGGCAAAACCACAACTCCCACGGAAGCAGTTGTTCAAAAATAGTTTAATTCTTAAAATCAATTTTTAATTTAAAGTCATTTTAAAACTTAAGACTTTTGGGTATGCTTCTAAAAGTGAGCCCATGAATTCTTTTTGAATTCTAATGAAAAGTCATGCGGGTTATTAGAAATTAAGTTAATAAAATTCTTAAAAAACATGTGTTTTCCTAAATCCCGAGAAATATTGATTTCAGACAACAATCTTCTACACAGAAGTTGTAGATCCCATAAAAATACAAACTAGTAAAAGTAACTATACAAAATATTTCAAATTGAGACAAGAAGACGATTGTAAATATCATTAATTGGAAGATTTCGAAACAAATCTATTTCAAATTTTTAACTGAAAGTACAGAATAATCATCAATTCAGACTTTGAAAGTTCATAAATTTAAAAAATTAAATTTGAAATATTTGTAGAATTTCAAATTTTAATACTGTAAATGTTTATACATTTAAAAGTTTCAAACTCAAGCTTGCAAACGTAAAAAAATAATTTGAATTAGAAGCTACAAAAGTAAATAATTTTAAATATATACGCATTCAAAGCAAGATTTAAAATTGCAAGATTATACAAAATTAAGAAATTTAAAGTTAAAAGCATTTCAAAGTGTTGGAATATATTTTAACACAATATATGCATCAAGTTGGTTATTTGGAAAATTAAAGAAGTGAAAAAATTGAAAAATAGAGTAAATTTTGAGGTAGTTCTGCCAAAAATTAGGTCTACGGAAATAAAGCTTTTTGGAAGAAATCCAAAAATTTCCAAAATTTCCTGAAATTTATGGAAATGTTCGGTTATTTATCCGAAATTTATGGTAATTCATTAGTCATTTATAGAAACTTATCACTTCGAGTTTGTCCAATCACTATTCACTACTCACAATCAGTCTCTCAAGTGTCAAATCACAATGAAGTGAGGTTATGATTCCGGAAGTTCTGGAAAGTAATTCTGAATCGAAATGAGCAAGCGCAACAGCTAGAAAAAATAATCTGGCTCGAACTGCGCAAGCGCAGCAGCTAGAAAAGTCTCTTCATAACTGTTTTTTACCATGGTTTTGGAATCAGTCACTTTCCGCACGCGATACGTGCCTCGAAAAGCGAACATTTCGTGCATGCGTTACAAAAAAACATGATTTTTGATTTTTGATATGTGCCGGACTGAAAAACTTTCCACATGGCCTGAGCAAAAAATGCTCTCAAGAAAAAACAAATCGGTTGATTTTTAGATTGTGCGAAAGGAGATTATTTAAATAATTTCCTAGAAATGCGAAAAAGTTGGTTCTCATAAAATACTGTATAACTTCTCTAATTTTGAATATAATTCAACGAAATTCCACGAGATTCTCTGTGGTTCGATCCTGATTGAGTTTGCATAGTTCGAAAATTAAAAAAATATATTTTTTGTTTGTTATAAACGATTGAAAACGGATTTTTCATAATCAAATACCCAAAAAAGTATCAGAGAATTGTAAAAAGACCTGTTTTAAGATCGATTGTTATTTTATATGCAGGATTAGATCTTGGTTAGGGCTCACCCTACAAAATTATTTATAATAAAGCCATTTGTTTATAAAAGTACATCCCGATGATTCATTAAATGCAGCATTTGTTAACCTATTGGGCACATTTAGCTCTTAGAACTACTTCTCAACCTTTTTTCACATAATTTGAAGGATTTGAGACATTATTCGCACAATTATTACAATTTGTTTATAATTTATATATCCTTCGCTGCTCCTTAATGAAAAAATTACCTTTAGCTCACATCAGACATCAAACATCATGATCAATGTAAAATGTGTCAGTTTATTCTTCTCAGTTATGACAATAAAAGGTGTTTTTTTTATGCATTTTCCGATGAATTTTTGCCACAAAAATAATAGCAATCTTAATTAACAAATGAATTTTACATTGAACCGCTGATTCTTAAAATCTGGAAAAAATCTGTGATCTTGTCTGCACATAAAATATCATATGTGACAGATATTGGACAACAATATTATTTCTTAATCGTAACTTTTATTATTCAAAACTTCTTTCATAAACAAATCGTACTCATTATTTCCTTCTCATAAATAATAAAACTCGAAACAATGCATGTTTACTCAATTCTCTTGATGAATATCAAATATCAGTCCACTTTTGCAGACTTTTACGAAGTTTTGTTACTAGAACAATATTTCCCATAATTAACAATTGCATTTTTAGTGGGAAAAATGTTCCGAAATTCGAAAAAAATTGACGCGCTTGTGCAGGCTTTGCACGTATTTATGAATCATTTTATGATATCATTCAACTAGCAAATTCTGAAAGCGAAAAATTAATGGTTTCAAAATAATAATTTTAAAATAATAAAAAATAATGGGTTTACGAGTAGAAGTGAGCTTTGAGAGTAAAAAACTTCGTAAAAAACTTCGTAAAAGTCATATTCATGAAGAGAACTGAGTAATCATTCATTGTTTCGAATTTGATTATTTATGGGAAGAAAATAATTAGTACGATTTATTTATGAGAGAAGTTTTGAATAATAAAAGTGGTGGTTAACAAATTAATTTGTTGATCAATATCTGTCGCATATGATATTTTATGTGCAGACGAGATCACATATTTTTTCCGATTTTCGGAACCATTGGTTCGATTTAAAATTCATTTGTTAATTAAGATTGTCATTATTGTTGTTGCAAAAATTCATCGGAAAATGCATAAAAAACCCTTTTTTGTGTCATAACTGATAAGAATAAAACGACATATTTTACATTGTTTCATGAGGTTTTTTTGTCGAATGTAAGTGAGCTAAACGTAATTTGTTCATAAAGGAGCAGCGAAGGATATATAAATTATAAACAAATTGTAATAATTGTGCGAATAATGTCTCAAATCCTTCAAATTATGTGAAAAAAGGTTGAGAAGTAGTTCTAAGAGCTAAATGTGCCCAATGGGGTCACAAATGCTGCATTTAGTGAATCATCAGGATGAATTTTTATAAACGAATGGCTTTATTATAAATAATTTTTTAGGGTGAGCCATAAACAAGATCTAATCTTACATTTAAAATAACAATCGATCTTAAAGCGTAGGTCTTTTTACAATTCTCTGATACTTTTTTTGGGTATTTCATTATGAAAAATCCGTTTTCAATCGTTTATAACAAACAAAAAATATATTTTTGGAACTATGCAAACTCAATCAGGATCGAACCACAGAGAACCTCGTGAAATTTCGTTGAATTATATTCAAAATTAAAGAAGTTATACAGTATTTTATGAGAACCAACTTTTTCGCATTTCTAGGAAATTATTTAAACAATCGCCTTTTGCACCATCTAAAATTCAACCGATTTGCTTTTTTTTTGAGAGCATTTTTTTCTCAGACAATGTGGAAAGTTTTTCAGCTCAGCACTCATCAAAATTTTAAAATCATGTTTTTTGAATCGCCCTATTGCTTATTTGCACCAGAAAAATTGTGGTGGAACATAATTTGCAAAATTTTTGCACTAATAGATGAAAAATAGATTTTCAGTGTTTAGTGCTCCTTTAGTTCTCGGTATTCAATCGAAAAATTCATGTATTTAAAAGAAAAAATTGTAAAGACATTTTCAAAAATGATTTGAAAAAGTTTCAATTTGGATAGTATATATGTGGATTATATGAATTATTTTTATCTCGCTTTTTCAGACAACATTTTGAGTATTAGAAAAAATATGTTTTTCCCAACGAATATGCAGTCTTTCTTTCAAAATTAAAAAGCTAAAAACAGACTCGAAATCAAAAGGTTTAATGTGTATGAGAAACTTTTTACAGGAAATAACAGTGTATTTATAGGTTTCTATGTTGTTTTTTCTTTCGCCTCTTTAGTGGTTTCTGGTGTAGTCGATAACTTACTTTCGTATTTTGTATTCTTTATTGATTAAAATCATGTCGAAGAAAACTCACTTTTTAAAAATAGTCTTTTTCTGATTGTTATTCTGATATGCTTCCTGCAAGAAATTTTAAAGTTCTAATGGAAAAAATTCCCTTGTTCCATCCTTTTTTATGTTATATACGAAATTGAGCTGATTAGCTTTTTTAAATATATATATCGGCATAATTTGAAAAAAGCATATACATACATACATACATTGATTAGTAGTTCGAACTCGAAAGTTCATTGCCTCACTACCCGATTCGGGTAGTGTTTCTAGGTGGATATTTACTACCAATATGGGCCCACCACACCCACGACGGGCCAACAGCACGCAGGTATTCCTGAACGGTTACCCATCCAAGCACTAACCGCGCCCAACAATGCTTAACTTCAGTGATCTTACGAGAACTGGTGTTTCCAGCGTGGTATCGCCGTTGAAAAAAGCATATAAATTAATAAATTTGCGTAATTGTATTGTATTTAAAATGCCTTTCAGAATAAGAAGATTTCGATTAAACTCTTCTCTTTCCACTTCTACTCTAATATTCAGAAATTTAGAAACACTTGTGAAATAAATGTTATATGCATACCGAAGTAGCAGAGAATTCAATCGAACAAAAGTACAAGTAATTCAGAAGATTAACATAAACTTAGCAGTCAAAGCAGGCAGTTTTAACTAGGTTGAAAGTTTTCCTATTCAGTATTCAATTCTAGTTGGTTAAAACTCATTAGGGATGATCGCTTCTCCCCTACATATTTTAAATGATAGAAACTTCTTGGAACATAATCTAAAAGTTTCAGAATAATTAAATAATATGTCCTACATAAAATCTCTAATTGAATTCAATTAAAAATGGTTAAATTTGAATGTAAAAAAATAGTTTTAATGACAAATTAGGAAGTATTCTTGAAATGCAAAAATTCTTGAAAGGAGAAGGTAATTCAAAATTTAATTGGATGGAAAAGGTTAAAGGAGCTTGAGAAGAAACATCGCGTGACTAATATCAGACAGGCTCATGTGAGATAGGTCGTAGAGTTCATGCATTCTTTTCGTTAAATTCATTCACTAAAAAAGATGAATATAAAATACTTTCAATCCTGAAAATATAATTTTAAACATAATCAATTAGGGGCCGTTCAAAAACTACAAAACACTGCCAGGGGGAAGGGGGGTTAACAGTTTTTATAACGTAGCGCGGGGGGGGGGGGGGGGGTGGACATAACACATGGGAAATATAAATGTGAATAACAATTTTTTGAAATGGTTGAGAAAATAGAAGATAGTGATTTTATTTTAAAAGTAAGCATCTAAATACAGACTTCACACTCCCTTCCCTATTCCCCTCTTCGTTGTAATGATAATTCCCTTTAATTGAAAAGTCCAATATTCTCTTTTTGATTCAGAATTAATTTCTTTTAGTTTTAACAGAAAATTCAACTATTCCATTATTGGCTGAAAAATGATGGCTTTTAGTTAAAATTCAATAATTTTTTTGAAAATGTATGTATTTTTATGTAAATTCCTCTTTTTGGCAGTAAATTAATTTTTTTCATAGAACACTGAACTGTCGGTTGAAAGGTGAACTACTTTGTCAAAACTTCATTTTATGAGTTGATGATATATCTTTTTGGTTGTCAATTGAACTATTATGTTTAAAATTATTTTTTTTATGAAAATAAATATAATAAACTAAAAGTTTAACAATCTCATTATTGGGTTTTTATGGGAAATTAATGTTTTTCCTTAAAAATTCAACTGTTTGTTCGACAGTTGAACTACTTTTGTTGAAAATTCATATTAATAGTTGAAGATACATCTCGTTAGTTGGAAATTTAACTATTTTTCAGGAAATTCATTTTCTTTTTGTTGTAAATAATTTTTTTCAACCATAAGTTTAACTATTCCAGTATTGGTTAAAAATTCTACTATTTCGTTGAAGATGCAACTATTTTGTTGAAAACTTGTTGTTTTTTTTTGTTGAAACTTAATTTTTTTATCTGAAAATTTAACTATTCTATTTTTGGTTGTCAATTGATCGCTTTTAGTTGCCAATTCAAATTTTGGTTTAAAATGAACTTTTTTGTTGATAATTTATATTTTTAGGATGAAAATTCAGCTTTTAGGTAGAAAATTCATCTTTTTGGATAAAAATTCCATTGCTTTCGTAGAAAATTCAACTATTTGGTTGTAAATTCATTTTTTCGGGTGAAATTTCAAATGCTTTCTACAGAATTCGCATTTTTGGTTTGAAACTCTTTTGTTGAAAATTCGTCTTTCTGGTTTGAAAATTCAGCTCTTTTAGTACAAATTTGACCTTTTTTGGTTATAAATGTAGCTGATTCAAAATTCAACTACTTGGTTGAAAATTGAACTTCTGTGTTAAAAATTAATTTTTGTTGTTGAAGATTCATGATTTTAGTTAAAAATTCAACTATTGAGTTGAAAATTCATCTATTTGGGTCAAAATTAATTTGGTTTGTTTAAAATTTCTCATTTTTGCTTAAATGTTCAACTATTTGGTTTTAAATGATACATAATTAATTTAAATTGTGGTTAAAAATTTAACTCTTTGGTTGATAATTAATATTTTTTGATTGAAAATTCAACTACTTAGTGGAAATTTGAACTTCTGTGTTAAAAATTAATTTTGTTGTTGTTAAAAATTCATCATTTTAGTTGAAAATGCAACTATTTTGTTAAAAATGCAAGTGTTTTTGGTTGAAGTTAAATGTTTTTTTTCTCTAAAAATTTACCCATTCATTTGAAATTTTGTCTTTGTAGTTTGAAAATTCAACTATTTGGTTAAAACTTCATTCATTTTGTTGAAAATTCGTAATTTCTGCTTGAATGTTTAACTATTTGGTTGTGAATGATAACTAATTTTTGTTGTTGTTGAAAATTCAGTTCTTTGGTTGAAAATTCATCTTTGTGGGTAGAAAGTTCTACTACGTGGTTACAAATTCAATTACTTTGTACGAAATTTCATTATTTTATTGATAATTCAACTATTTTGTTAAAAAGTCATATTTTTTGTTTTGAAAATTCCACTATTTTGTTAAAAAGTCATCTGTTTTGTTTCGAAAATTCAACTGCTTTGCCAAAAAATTCGTCTTTTTGGATTGGAAATTCATCTTTTTTTAGATTGGAAGGTCCTTGGTTGAAAATTAAACTGTCTAATTGTTTAAAAACGCAACAATTTGTCAACAATTTGTGGTTGAAGTTAATATTTTTTTTTTTGAAAATTCGTCTTTGTAGGTGAAACGTTCAATTATTTGGTTGTTAGTGCAACTGTTTGGTCTAAAATTGATTTGTTTATTTGTTAAAAATTAATTTCTTTCAATAAAAAATTAATCTTTTTTGGTGGAAAATGAAATATATTTCGATTTAAAATCTTAAGCGTTTCATACTGAAATACCTATACATGTTTTTTTAAAAAGAATTTATTCCCCTTTTTGCGTGAAAATATCCCTGTTTTTACTGTTTTGAGAGCATTTCGGGTTGTGAAGTCCATTACAATTGTACATATGTTTATTTGATTTGTGTTTTACTTTATGTGTTTATTAAATGAAATCGATGATAAAAAATTTTGAATTAAAGTGGGGGTGGGGTGTTCGTATTTGTGACGTCACCCTGGGGCCTGGGGGCTTAAGCGTTCTGTGATGATCTGTAATGAAGAAGGGGAGGGGTGGAAAAAGTTGTCAAAATAACGTGACGTATTTTTAGAACGGCTCGGCACGTGTTTAGAATAAAAGATAGGGATCGTAAATCGATTCAGTCAATTAATTTCCAGATTATTTACAAATTTCGTAGACTACGTTTTTTACATTCTCATTCTAATGAGAAGGTATTGGTTTTATGTAAAATTTGACATAGTCGTTTTTCATCAAATCTCCACGTTTTGAGACCCCCTGAGCTAGAAAAAACGATTTTTACGAAGGTGTCTGTCTGTCTGTAGTCTGTCTGTCTGTCTGTCTGTCTGTCTGTAGCCACGATAACTTTCGAAAAAATGATCAGATTTGATTGAGCTTTGGCACACTTTTTTATGGCCGAAAAATAGAGAACGAGTTCGTTAACCAGCTATTTTGGATGAAAATCCAAAAAGTGAGCACATTTTGAAAATTTTTGAGACCACTTTTTTTGAAGATTTGAAAATTCTATGTACGGTTATTAGTAATACGCAAAATGACGAACAAAATATTCTTATGACTTTTCGTGATAAAAAAAAAATTACTGGAGTTATAGCATTTTCAAAATTCCAAAAAACAAACGAAAATGAACATTTTAAGCCGAAAAACGCACGATATGAAAAAAAGTCAAGAGGAGAAAAACGTTGCTTCTTGAACACCCTATAATATTTTCATAACAACTTTTTGAATTTTTTGAAAAATAAAAAATTCAAATTTTGATCGCACAAAAAATTAATGAAAAATCAAAAAAGCCATTTTGCTGTCATACTATGCAAGATACCAGAAAAGATCATCTCACCAAAATTGTGCACCTAAAAAAGATCTACAAATTTCTTATCATTCACTTTTTGATATGACGCGTAGTTTTTGTTTTATTCGTAAAAAACAGCATTGAAAATAGAAAAATCAAATTTTCAGACGAATATTACCAGCTACGAAAAAATGTCCGAAACAAACTTTGTTCATCCAAGGAAGATAAACAAATTTATTGTGACTCATGTTTCGATAGGATGCGTGGTTTTTGTTTTATTCGTGAAAATAACATTGACAGTAAAAAAAAATCAAATTTTTGAAAAAACAATGCAAGGTACGAAAACATATAAATGAACGCAAATTGTGCATTCAAAAAAGACTTACAAACCCGTAATAAATTTTTGTGGTAAGAATATATTCAAAATGAAAAAATTAACTTTTTTGATAAACGGCACAAGCTAAAATAAAATGTTAACTAATAAAATTTGTCGCCTGAATTATATCATTACTTTTCATTTGAAATTAAATACAAATTTAGTAATTTGTATATGAAGAACATATAACACGAAGCACAAAGTGCGCGCTCAGTGTATTTACCAAATCGCACGCCGTAACTGCGCTCAAACTTTTTTGTTTCTATCATACGGTTCAAATGATTTTCAAATCAAATATCGAGCGCGAAGCGCGAGTGTCTGGATGAGAATGTTTTCCTTAAGGTCGATAGAACCTTGAGTAAATAAAGTTCCTTTTCAGTCTAAAATAAAAACAAATTTAACAATCACTTAATATGTAGAGGTTTTGATAATTTTATAATATTTGCAAACAAACTTTTTCTTTTCATCGAAGTCGAACACGAAGTTCAAAAATCTAGAGGAGCCGAGCGTAAAGCGCGATGCAAATACGCCCGAGCGCGTAGCGCGAGGTGAATACATAATCGAGCGCGAAGCGCGAGATAAATATATGATCGAGCGCGAAGCGCGAGATCCAACAGTCGCGCGCCCTAGGCGCGCTCAAACTTGCGAGCGAAGCGAGCCGCGCGCGAAGCGCGCGATGGGAATGTGCCCGCGAAGCGGGCAGATTTTTTTTAATTGAGTGATTTAAAGTAAGATAAGAAAAGGCATAAAAAACATACACAGAAGTAATATTTACGATCAATATACCGCCACATACTTGATATACGTTTTTAGACAGATGCAAACTGCTGTAATTGAAAATATAATTATTGTATTTCATTCTAATTAAACTTTAATTATTAAAGAAGCAATTTATTTTCTCTTGCTGCATATTTGCCCCTACAATAAAATTTCGTATTTATTGTGATCCAAACGCGGATCCAAACATCTGTTTTCCGTTTAAGGTGAAAGCTGCTATTATCGCGCTTTAGCCGTCAATCAGAAGGGTTTGAGGATTCTACCCATTTTCACCCCATCAGAATCGAAGGCGAATGCAAGACTTTTTTATGAGCATGATGAGCAGTGATCGACCCTTCAGATTCAGCCGAACCTTTCGTGAATCAAGCTTTCAGGGTGTTTTCACGGCGCCATAACATTAAGGGGAACATTTGCTTTGAATTTCAGTTCCATGAGTGTCTTTCCAGCTTTTAATTGAAAATGATCATTGTTGAAAAAACAAACAAATTCAGGAAATGCCGAGATGCTTCCTAGAAAAATTGATTTCTTTTTCGTGACAGATTCTCTGAGTCAGAATCTGTTTAAGAAATGGTGAAGAACCGTTCACAATGTAGAAGTTTAAAATGATTTTTTAATTTGTATCTTTATCCAATTTCATTCTTAGTATTTTTGCGAAAAAAGGAATTAATTATAATAATTTCAAAGATATTATAAGAATATATTTGTAGCATTTATACTGAAATTAATTAATTTAACTGGCAATATATTCAAGTGGAATAAATTTATCGTCTATGATTATAACACGCCTACGTTGTGCTTTAGGTGTTCGGCTTCAAATGAAGACATGGTGACGCAAAAGTAAAGAACAGCAGACAAGGCTGAGTCATTAACCAGATTAACCCGAACATGGAAACATAGTCCCACTTAACCCTCACTGACCCAAACTTGTTTTAACCCAAGGCCCATTATACTTATTTGTATTCTTTTCTCTTTGATATGTTAACTTTACATGTAAAAGTATTTTACTTCTTTCCGCATGATGGCAAAGGTATAATAATTAAATTATCAAAGGCTCATTATCAGCCTGACAAATATTTTTGATCCAGGGAAGAGGAGAGCACACTTCAAATGATAATTTTTATACAAAATTCGTGCCTAATTTAAAAAGGAATCAGGCAATTATATTTTTTCCCATATAAAATAATTATAAAAATAAACGCAAAGATTAAAGAATTTAACATTTTTGGTTCAAATTCAAATCGTTCACAATTGTACAACTTTGGAATTAAAGCCTTTTAATACTTAAAAATGTAAAAATTCACTACATTAAAAATTGAATCGACTATAACATATATAATTCATGAAATTTTGAGAATGAGACAATTTCAAATTATTAGTGCTTGAAGTTCTAAAATTGTTAATTAAAGTATTAAAAACTGTCTGTTTTAAAATTTAAATTGTTCAAAAATTTTACAATTTCCAATTGACAACCTTAATACCTTATTAGTTGAGTAATTAAATTGTAAACGTTCGAAATATATTACACAATTTTAGATGAAAATTCGTTTATAATTTACAATCGCTCAATCTTGTAATTTTTTTTCTTTTTGTTAAAGTAATTTATAACACAAGAACAGAAATATAGCTGATTAATAGATTTACAATTTTAATATCTTGTTCTAGATTTGGTTCGCTTTGATTAAAATTCTATTTTCTTAGAGAATCTATATGCAAATAAAATTGAATAGCCTGATTAAACTATTTTCAGTGCTTCTTTTTCAATCCCCGAGTTATGATTGCGCTGAATATACGATTGTTCAATTTTGAATGTTTTTATTTTGAAATAACACAGTTTTAAAATGTCTAATTACACATTTTTTTTAGTTTGTAAAGCTCGAAATAAAATTTTTTCAATTTTGATGGCTGCTGCTTTCTAATTGTACAATTTTAAACGTTTTTAGTTTGTAAATATATGTCTAATTTTGAAAGCTTGGATTTTGTACAGAACTGAACGCTCAAGTTTGAAATTGATGAATTTGGAATGTTCAATCTTTAATTTATTTTGCCGATACTTTTTTTATTACTTCAAATTGTTTATATTGTTTTGTTCTGAAGTTCTGAATTGAGAGGCCATTCTCAAAAAGTATTTCCTAATAAGTATTATTTTCATAAGCTGAGCTAAAAAATAGGGTAAGAAAACGTTATTTCGTTTCCGAAATCTATTGTGCTGTCAACCAATGGAATTGTATGGACAATCAAGAGAGTAAAGGTTCCTGCAACAGGGTGTTTACAATGTTCGAATGGAAGTGAATGGTGTTTTCTCTGGGTGTCGATTCCCATTTGTCTCGTTTATCTCTTTCCGTTATTATTACAAAGGATTGAAAGCTCCCGGAGAAGAAAACTGGGTATCTCTTCCAAATTGTGGATAAGGAATCGATCGATTCCTTGTTTTTAAGTACTTTTCCTTCTCCGCTACCATATGTTAGATGGAAAGTGTGTCGAAGAGGGTCAGCAGTGTGCCAGATCCCTGAAACGAAAGCTTTTTAGATACTCATGGGTCCAGGTGGAAGTTTTTATTAGTGGATATAATTGGGATAATGCGTATGGATTGGTTTGTTAGCCAGGTTTTTTGTTTGCCTGTGAACCGGGATTCACGTGCTGTGACTCTGTAAAGCTTTCCACCTACGGTAATTACTAGAGATATTGATCAGCGACCAGCAACCGAACTGTGTTGTGGGACAAGTATGTTAATTGAATCAAAGTATGTTTTTGAAACAACAAATTTCATTTTCCACGAAGAAAGATCAATTTTTAAGCAAGAAAGGTGACTTTTTTATCATTGAAGATGAACTTTCAATCCAAAAGGACAAATTTTTGACCAAATGTTGATTTCTCGACCAAAAAATATCACTTTAACAGCTTAGTTAAATTTTCAACGAAATAATTAAAATTTTGTTTAAATAGATCATTTTTCAACCTACCAAGATGCATTTTTAACGAAATGGTGCGATTTTCAAACAAAAAAGATTAAAATTCAACCAGAAACAATTGCATTTTCAACCCTAAAAGCTAGCCTAAAAGTTTGATTTTCAACAAAAGTAATTGAATTTTTTACCAAATAGTTAAATTCTTAACAAAAGAATTGAGTAAGCTGAATGCTTAACCTACAAATATGAATTTTTAACCAAGAAGATTCTATTTCTACAAAAAAATGTGTTTTCAACAAAATACATGAATTTTTTAACTAAAAAAGATAAGTTTTCAACCAAAAATTGAATAGTTAAGTTTTAAGTTAAAAAAATTAATTTTCAGCAAAAAAGAAGCGAATTTTCAACCAATTAAATTCAACGAAAAAGAGGCATTTTCAACAAGATAGTTAAATCCTCAAGCAAGCAGATGAATTTTCAACAAAGAAGATTAATTTTCAACCCAAAAAGACGAATTTCAACAAAATACATGCATTTTCTACCAAATGGAATAGTTAAATTGTCAGTTAAAAAAATTAAATTTTAACAACAACAAAATACGAAAAAAACTAATTATGAATAAATTAGTTAAATTTTTAACCAAATGGGTGAATCTTAAAGAAAAATGAATTTTTAAGAACGTGGTTCAATTTTCAACCAAGATTAATTTTTAACCAAATAGTTCGATTTTCAACCAAAAGAGACGAATTTTCAACAAAATTTTTGAATTTTTCATGACAAAAAGACAAATTATCAACAAAACAGTTAATAATAAATAGTTAAAGAATAAATAGTCGAATTTTCTACCAAAAAAGACGAAGTTTTAACAAAATATATGAATTTTCAACGAAATAGTTAATTTTTCAACTAGAAACTTAAATATTCTACCAAGCAGTTGATTTTTTAACTAAAAAGATCAATTCTTAACCAAAAATGAAACGCATTTTCAACAAAATAGTTTAATTTCCAGCCACAGAGATGGATTTTCAACAAACAAAAAAAAAACATTTTTAACAAAATAGTTCAAATTTCAAGCAAGTAATTAAATGCTTGGCCAAGAAAGATAATTTTTTAATAAAATAGTTGCATTTTAAACAAAATAATTAAATTTTTAACCAAATAGTAGAATTTTTAACCAAATTGACTCTTTGGGTTTTATTGATTCAGTTCGTGTTTAAGGAAACAATTAGAAAAAGGGCAAGTTTCTAAAACAGGAGGAAAAAAGAATTCTTAAACTTGCGGGAAAAGAGGGGAATAGGGGTTATCTTAGTTCGTAAAGTTACTTCCGCTGACCTCCCTCCTCTGTAATCAACCGTAGTTTTGGAAGCGACCCACTCCCCCCTCTCAATTTGTTAACGCAATATATCAACAGCCCCTGAGGATCTCAGCGGTGAAAAACGAACTCCAAACTAAACCGTACACCTAAGGTTGTGCCGACTACGACACCGTAACAAGATATTTCAAACATCACATTAAATTTACAAGATCTTTTGCTCATCAGGTACTTGACTTAGTTCGTCACTGATGATGAAACATCGGGTTCTCCCGAGAAAAAGTTTTTTTTTAAAACACAATAACACCCAGATAACAATCGTGCACGCACGATGCGCGCATTGTGCGGGGATTTGTGCGGGTCACCCCGCACGTCGTGCACGCATATGATCACACAGCTGCGACATCAATTGATCCACACATGGGTCGTAAGTCGTGCAGTCACAATGCGTGCGGGCAGATTGCACGCACGAAGTGCAGGTCTAATGGGAGGGTTAATAAATAATTGAATTGTCTTTAAATGTTAAATAACAAGTGAAAAATGGATTGTATATCGTTTATTATTTTATTAAAGTCCTGGATCCACATATAACTCACTTATCGCTAGTCTTTGGTAAAGTTAAAACGCAATTCGTAAAAGAATATTATAATAAAGTTTGCTTCAGTCTCAAACTTTGGCAAAATTATTAGAAAAGCTTAACGAAAAAACATCCACAATAACCCAAAATCCAAGAATTCAATTATGGATTATTTTGCGATATATTTGATAAAACGCATAAAACTGGACACAATAAGAGACACCGGGAGCAGGGAAAAACAATGACTTATTCTTCTTTGCAAATGGAGGAAAAATGACACATTACACACTAGTCAAGCGAGCGTTTAGCGATTGTATTTTCTACACGTACCGTTGATATACTTCCATCGCGCGCTTTTTGAAAATGATTATATATTTCAATCAAGATTTTTCTCAGTATATTTTGAACTTATATTATTATTGATATTATTTAAACGATTATATATATTTTCATATATAATGATGAAAATTATGATTAAGTGATTTAGTCAATTAACATTTTTTCAAAACTTAATGTATCTACAAATTTTTTATTTATAATTGAACCGCCGCATGATAGAAGAGGGTATACAATTTTTTGGTCAGAGAGCAAACGGTCCCTGAAAATGATAAAATTATTATTTAACAAATATTTTTTGATGTTATTCATTAAATTCAATTTCCAAAAATTAAAGTTCACAAGAATTTTCAAAAGCGGTGAAACACCATTGCGCTTGGACCAAAACATGTTAAGCCCGGTTCAATAATTAGTTTTTTAATATTTTTAATATTACGTTAATTTTTAATTTTTATCACTTTAAATTTCCGTAAATTTACGTCATCTCCGACCATCACCGTGCCTACACGATGTGCGTCGCATTCTGCTCGCACTCTGGTGCCCATCACTTGAACGAGGCACGTGTTGGCAAAATTAATGCATTTTCGCACGCACGACGTGCCTCGCATGACGTGCGGGTTCAATGCGTCGCACGATTTTTATCTGGGCATGCTTCCATAACTGATGGTATAAACCGGGATAGTCCCGTGCAGAATATTCACTTTGGTACAAAGATCCGACTCAAAAAATAATTTCCACATTTTGGGCTATAACCATCTTAAGTCAGAGAAACATTTTTTTTAAATATATAAATTGAAGACAAATTAATTTATGTACTCACCAAGCATGCGAATGACATTTCTCTGTGAGCTGCTCTTTCTGCCACTGTCGCAATGACTGAGACTCCCGACGATCGGTGTCCTCTTTACGGACGAGATCAACCTCGACCTCCGAAGTTTGACCCCTATGAGAATGTAGAGGACGGTGATGACCGTCATTGGCACGACGAATAGTAACATAGTTGATATCTCGAAAGCGTGTTCAAGCAACTTCCTTTTTACTGAACAACTGGTCATTTCGTCAACTACTGTACCATTTGCATTAAGATTGTGGACGATTCCATATTGAACGGCTTGAGGTATCGCCAAGAAGAGGGCCAGGATCCATATGCCGATAACGAATTTCACAGCTCGGGAGAGGTTGGACATCGTGTGCGAGATGAAGGGATGACAAATGGCCACGTATCTGCAAGAAGAATTGCTTGTGTTTGGAAACTTGAATCTTACGAAGATAAGCTGCCACTTGGTTCGACAGCGGTCTTCCTATAGTTCACACTGGAAAACGAATCGAGGAGCCTAAAAAATTATTATTTTCTTGGTCCCCTTTCTTTGCCCGTGGGAATGTTTTATTTGTGTGCTTTAGGTAGGGCGTGTTGAAATAGCAAATTTATTTACATCAAAATCAGACCATATACAAACATGAATGTTTATGGTAAGAATCAGGGACCCGATCGAAAGTGATAGAAAAAAATAATTTTTTTTTTACTAAACTTTGAACTGCTATTTCTAAAATTGGACGAAATTAGATAATATCTGCAATTATATTAATGATTTAATAAAAATGATTTTGTTTAACTGACGGCAACGAAATGGAACGAAGGCTTTGGGTCCCTGGTAAGAATCACTTCACTATTATAAAAATGTTTGGTAAGTCTCTAGAATCATTTCCGGATTATTATGACCACCGCGAATCACGATTACTGGAACAATCTGACACATTAGCTTACATGGGCAAAAGTTTGTAGTTCAAGCAGAAAAATAATGAAAACTCAAATCAATAAGACTAAAATATATATTCAAATAAAGTAATGGTAAGGTATAAACTGTTAAATTAATTATAAATTTCAAACAGACGTAAAAGAAAGACGGAATTGGGGTGGGTTTCAAGTTTCCATTTCCCCTCTTCCAGGCCCCCTTTAGAATATAAAATTCAAACATGTATCACGAAAATTACAGAAAGACGCAATAGGGCTAAATTGAACTAGGATGTTAGACTGAAAAGGGAGAAGATTTGGTCTCCAAATCAAAAGAAGGGGAAATTGAATTGGTGCGGTGGGGGCGGGACTATTCGAATGGGTTTCTTCCAAATCTTTCATTCCCCTTTCCAACCACACTTTTGATTTCCTGTTTTGATTTTTCATTATGTAGTAGAAAAAAAGATATTCAAATAAAAACGAGACCGAAAATTCGGAAAAGCTACAAATCTAGCCATAATTCATAAATTTTTTTTTTGTCAGTCCTGTTTATTACAAAGGGGAAAAAATCGTTTTTTGTCCATTTCCATCTAAGATTATATCCGTATTGCAGAAAATAGTAGAAAAAAGTTATAGACCGATAAAAATGACATACCTTTTGTTAAGAAACTTTCTTTGTTTAAGCAACCGTTTTGGAAGAAAATGAAGAATAAAAAATAGAGTGAAATATGCGCACTTTTAGGTAAAAAAAATTAATAAAGAATTTTCGCAGTACTTTTTATTTTTTCTCCATACGCTTGCTCAAACACACAACATCATTCATGTCATTTTTATATAGATCTACAATTTTTTCAATATTTAAATACATAATATTCAGTTATTGACGATAACAAATTATTTTTACCCTTATAACCCTTGCGGTTGAAAAGTTCTGATAAAAAAAGTTTTAGTGAGTGTAGTCATTTTTACTATAAATTGTAACTGTTATATACGAGTATCGTTTTTAATTCTAAATAAATTTGCTATTTTCGACCCGTCCAAGAATTTTTTGTTTAAGTTAGAATTATTCGAAAATGTGTAAAAAATCTTTTTTCATTCATCATGTCATGCTTGAAATTTGTTTAACTGTAATCGAAGAAGCATCAAATTATTTTTATATCACGATAAAACTTTTTTTGTCCTATTAAAATGATGAATTTTAACTTTTTTGTACGATCCTCATGTCTGAGTGACCAGCAAAAAGAAAAATTATGACTTATAACCAAATACTGGCATGTTTCTTCGATTCAAGCTAAAGAAATTTTTAGCACTACATTTCAATTTTTCGAAAAAATGTGCACTTAATAAAATCCAAAAAACATATTTTTTCACGTTAGGAAAAATTATAACTTCCGATAAAATTTTTTTTTCAGAATATAATTGTACATTATAGTTCAATGACAAAAACTTTACTTACAAAAAATTCGCCATAATTTTCTGGCCTATAGAACATTGGTCAAAAATGTGAAACTGAGCTCAAAACTTTGACCTCGATGTTCTAGGGTTAAATATTAAATTATTAATCGATTTCTAAATATTTTCATACCTCGATTCGGTTTTCCAAATTATAACTTTTTCACACTGTTACGTTTTAATTTTCCGAAATTTTAGTTTTTCGGCTCTCCCTAGTGTATGTAGTCGTATTAAGTACAATTGAAGACATAAGGATGACAACGGAATAAGGACCAATGTTTGGAAAATCTGCTTTTAACAATTTCAAGTAATGTATGACACTATTGATCGATACATATTAGAGGTATGTAGAAATCATTCCTTCTTTTATTCGAAAAAATTAAAAAATAAGTTTACACCTTTCTCAAACATTGTAAGTAATGACCACATACTTCTCTAATTTTTGAGTCAATTTACTATCATGTAGTACAGAAATAATCTTGTTTTTGGTCCTTATCCAGTTGTCATTCTCACATTTTCATAAATTCTTAAATTTCAGTGCGAACATTTTTTGAAATGTTTGCACATCAAAGAATGCAGATATTGCACGAGAAAGTCCTTACTATATTTTCGTGATTTTGTAAAAAATACTTTTGAAATTAATAACATGGGAAACTAGATAGGCCCCCCACCCCCCTCCCATATAGAAAAAATATTTTCCTAATGTTTTCACATCTTCAATGTGTAGAATCCTTGGGGAATACAGCTTCCATAATTTTAACAAAATTTGATATTTGAAAACCTATATATGTAGTAGAAAACTTTTTTTTCATCCTGTAAAATTTCACTTTTGATACGTATCCAGCTGTCATTCTCAGGTATTCAATTTAAGGCGAAGAATTGAAACTAATTGTAGGATTAGATATTTAGAAAAATTAAAAATATAATTTTTTATGGAATAGAATATCGGTCTATACATTTCATTTGAAGAAGTTTTTTTTCTGACTTAGGATATCTTTTATTGTGCGGGTATTGCGTTTTGTCATTTTTTAAGGACAAGAAAAGTCAAATTTTATAGGGTGGATTATATATAAAGATCATTTATATTATCTTGAACAGAATCTGAACGTCGAATTTCTTACCATTTCAGGAATCAGGAAAACCAATTGATAAATTTAATTATGAAGCAATCTTTGTAGAAAAGGAGAGGCTTAATATGAGCGAAAAAGAATTCAAAAGGCTATTACTGAACCAAAATTTAGGAAAAACTGTGATTTGACTTTTGCTATTTCGGGTAATTTGGCGGTAGCAAATATCTGAAACTAGCACATAACCTGAATCGTGATGAGCACGCTAGTTTTCCTGTGTTTTGTACACTATTATTGTTAATTGTCAATAAATAAGGGTTCGACAATTTAGTCTGATATCCCCTGGCCTTCAAGATTACGTTTTGATTCATAAGAATTATCGGAATCCGGAAAGATATATATAATTCTACTCGTATAATTCTTTAATATTTTCCGATGTCCCCAACTTAACTGATGTTCCGTCCCCGTGACATCTGGAAGACGGATCGTGTTCACACAGAAATACCTCTGAATGGTGAATGACAAGCGTCCAACGGGTTTAAAATATGTTTGTTAGTTGTGAAAACCCAATTCATTACACTTTCAATTTTATTTATTTTCTATTTTGACTTTTGTATCAAAACAGAATGTTGTTTTCAAATAGAGAATAATGATGTACGCGGGGAAAAAATATAAGCTCTCTATTGATACCGCAGCAGATTAGATACTTCACTCACTGACAGAAACATAACTAATTGTAAAATAAAAGGTTTGAAAAAAATGTATTATATATATTAAAACAGCTTCACACTTATGACATAGGTATTGCGTCAGATTAAAGTCCCTCTAGGTGAAGTCTAGCAGAGCTTCCTCACCACTTTTTTTCGTGATAAAAATTGATGAAAGTACACATATTCTTCGAATTTCGATACAAAAAATTACGTTTATTTTCCTCTATTTTCATAACGAAAAAAAAGTAGTAGGGAGACTCTGCCAGACTTTACCTAGAGGGATTTGAAGTTAAATCCGTCAGATTGTTCACGCAAAGAAAGAGGTTTTATAAAACACAATTTCGGATATTTTCAGAATGCCAATTTTCCACATTTGTTGTCAAGGAGATTTTGTTGGTTACATGATGCCTTCACACGATTAAGTTTTCATAATTTAAACAAAAAGTTCAGTTAGACAGTCGACGTTTTTTTCCGTGTAAACATGTATAGGTATATCTGTATGCTTTTTTAAATATCTTGATGCGACAAAACGGTAGAACTGCATCTGCTTTAGATATACATGCAATTTGGATGCATGTTCAGCATATGCTGAAAAAAGGAGATAAAATTAAATGGATGAAATACGAGATGAGGAGGTGGTTATTGCAGTTTCGATAAAAATTATCAAGTGTATAATGATGAATTAAATTAGTGCTATAAATCTAGAATGCAAATGGAATCTCTCTGAAAATTTAAATGAATCAGGATTGTAAAATACCATACATAAGTTTTAAATAAAAGCGTTCCTTGAAAAATCCATGCAGACGTAATTGATCGCGGTCTTCTTATCAACAAAACGTATTTCAGTTGCAGTTGAAAGGGAAAGTAGGAAATCTTGAACGAGATGCTTTAGGTTCAAAGCACAAAACTGGTTCTCATCTTTATTTATCTGAAAGATGCTTTAATTTACTGATCCCATTTCTCTCCTTCTTCCGGAGTTACTGATAACAAATGGCATTCTCAGTAGTGGTTTATATATTTTTTTATATTCAACGACACGACCTAGTTCTAATTGCAAGTTCGTAGTCTAGCCAAAGTAAACAAGGCTGCATTCTGGTAGTCATCTGAATTTCGAATTCTCAGACGCTCATTGTTTGAAAAAAAAACTTTAGATAAAGAACTTAAGCCTCCTCAGTCCACCTCAGTCTTAAATTGAAAATGAGAAATAGCAACATCAGCTGCACGACAAAAAGTACGAAATTCTTATTTTATTATGCTATGAAATAATGAATGCTATTTATTTGGACTACCAGAAAAAAAACATGTTAAATGCAAAGCATTCGAGACCATCTTTATAGCTTCAAAAACAAAAGGTATTTAAAGTAAGAAAAGACAAATTGAAAATATATTAGGGGTTCTGAATTTGTAATTTATAATTTTCTTTATTGTAAAAAGATCGGGAAGCAGAAAATTTTTATTAAACGAATTTCAAAGACTAATTTAGAGATTAGAGTTGTTTCAAATCAAATTACCGCGATTTTCTATTTTAAGAAATTTCAACCAATTTTTTCAACAGAATTAAATATTTAACATTGAAACATTAAATTATAATTAAAAATAACAATATTTAAAAACTTTAATTTGGAGAGCAAAAACAAGATTTATTTAAAAAAGTTTGTTTATTTTTAAAAGCCGTGTCTATTATTACTTTTTTCTCATTTTTTTTCATAGATCCTCATGCATGAATGAATTACATATTATTACATAGTTTACATTACATAGTATTTTTGAATGTCATGGTCTATTTAATGAAAGTGGAAAGTTTATATTTTAATTTCAATTTTTTTCATTGTTTAAATAATTTATTATTGTTTAAATCCAACTTTTTAACAAAATGAGCAAGAAAATCGTACTTTCTTGCCAGTTTGTTAACAAGTTCAGAAATTTAGCCTAAATCATACTTTTTTCAATTCACTTTTTATTGTTCCAATAGTTTTTATTTGTTTAAAAAATTTATTACCTTATAATATCGCGAATTAATAGGGTTTTCTTAATAAATTGACCTAATTTATGAATTTAAAGAGTTATTTTTTCTCATTTTGATTGTATATTTATTGTTTAAACAATTTATAATTATTTAAATGAAACTTTGGACAGGAAAAAGCTAGAGAAACGGTCTTTTTTGCTATTTTTTGATAAGTTCCATTGCTTTCTTCTAATTCTTTGATTTTTTAATCCACAACTAATTGTTGAAACAATTTTTTATTTTTTTAAAAAATTTAACATTACTTTGCGTTATTATAGCATAATAATCTTTTTAAACAATTAAAACGAAAAAATTAACTCTGAAGAGTTAATTTTTTGTAATGAGTATAAAGTTTCATTCATAAATAAGAACGATATATTAAAAACATACCATTATTTCGCGATATTATGAAATGATAAATTTTTTAATAAACAAATAAAACTTTATGGAAGCAATAAAAAGTAACTTCGAAAAAGTGCAGATTTAGGCTAAACTTTTGAACTTGTTAAAAAACTAGCAAGAAAGTACGAATTTCTAGCTTTTTCCGTTAAAAAGTTGGATTAAATAGACCACAGCCTTCACAAAATACCCTTAATTCGCGATATTTCATGGAAATAAAACTGTTCAAGTGAACAAAAATTGTTTAATCAATTGAAAATTAATTACCGAATACATACAATCTTCAAATTTATTTATTCATGATGATCTATAAAAATTGAGAAAAAAACAATAATTAAGGGAATTATCCGCAAAATCTTATTCCACTTGCGTGGGGTAGTTTTTGGGGTACCATGAATAGGTCTCAGGGGGGGGGGGGAGGCGGGTAAAATAAAAAATTAATTATGGATTCGTATTCCTTGGAGAGTGTTCACGAGATCAGGAAAGTATTGCCTATACCTTATTACACATTTTCATGTTTTGGCCGGAATTTACAAAAATGTTTTCCTTATGGGAAACTTTAGGGGTATACATATATTTTTCTTTTCAAAACCCTAAATATTTAGGTGTAAATTTTGATGCTTTTTTAGAAATAGTGATTTCAACAAAGAGTGTTGACTTTATTTTTAATATTTTTTAAGGAAAATATCATTAAGAAACAATTTTCAAATTGTTCCAAATTGCCAAAAGAGTGTCAATAATTTGCAGTGAAATTCTACTGTTTAAGATTAAGAGAGTTGTTTGTGCGTAGAAAACAGAAGAAATGAAACTTATCTGTTTTGTGGCAATATCAAAGAGAATTTTATTTGGTCTGTACATTTTATTTCACTTCACTACTCCCAATTTTTACAAAGAATTTCTATTTCTATTTGACAAAAAGTAAAAAAGGATGTGGAATTCGTTGGTCTTTTTAATTGGGAATGGATAGATTTACTGTTTTATTTTTGTAAAGTCTTTCGCCATTGAAGATTTTAGCGAAAATAATTCTTGGAAATTATTTCGAAAATCTTTAGTGCTAAGATGAAAAAAAATCTTAGTTCGTTCTTTACATTTTTCAAAATTGAGTGAGAAGGTTTCGAAAAAATTCGTAATTGGAAAAAAGTCATAGTATACCTATCTACCTACATATCCATTGGTTGGGTCCAAAAACTGTCTTAACTCCTAAATCTCCTACTTTTAATAAAAAATTAATATATACCAAAAATTGGAAGAAATGGCAGCATTTTTTTAAAGTGTGAGCAAACAGACATTTTTTATGTATTTTTAGGGGAGATATTTCGACTCAAAAATAGCAAGGTTTTCATTCTCCTGAAACTGGGAACCAACTTTCTAAATTTGAATAAGAGAGAATTCCATCACCAGTTAAAATCAGGCAAAATTTCAAGAAAAGTCTACGTCATGGTGTAAGAATGATTTTTCATTTGGATATATCATTCTAGAGTGAAAATAAAAGGACACGTATTTCATACGTATATATATGTATTTATATACCATAAAATTTTTTGTCGGGAAAGTACTGCATTTTGAAAAAAAATTCTGTCATGATTTTGAGAATTTGCAGGTAATCTTCGATTGATTGGAACAAATAAAAAAAAAAGTTTAGATGAAATTGTGAAATACATGTTCCTTTATTTTGACCATAGAATGAAAATACCAAATCGTTCTGACACTCTGAACTGGATCTCTCGATCTGATTTTAAATGGAATTGGTCAGAGAAGAAAACATTTGTTTTTCGATATGTTCCAGGAAATTTTTAAATGGGATATGCTTTGGACTAACCTTTCGACAGTGAAGGCCGTGATAGTGAGAACAGTAGCATTAGCGGAAATCTCAGCAGCGAAGCTCTGAACCACACAAAAAATTTCCCCAAAAGGATAGGGGTAGTGATTCCAAATATAGTACGTTTCCGGTGGCAGGCCAGAGGTCAGTAGCAACAAGTCCGAAATGGCGAGACTGAAGAGGTAGTAATTGGTTGCGGTGTGCATGGACCTGTTTCTCGAGATTACCACACACGTCGACACATTTCCAATGAGGCCCGTGAAGAAGATGGCTATGTAGATGATCGTTATTGGTAGCACAACATATATCGAGTCCCTACGTGCTTCTTCTTCATTACCCGCACTTTTCAAAAATTCGGGCCCTGAACTCAAATTATTCAATTCTAGAGTAGCCGAACTTGTGAAGGTGTCATTCATCATGACCATCATGAGTGAAAAATATATCTTCAGTCTCGAATACCACTTAAATTAACTTCCATTAAGATCCAAATCTATAATCCAATTTCAATACCACTACCATTCATTAATATTTCTAAATGTAAGACTGACTGTAATGGAAACAAATTTAAAAATGTTCTTGTAATGATGCTCATGCTTGAAGATTTTTCTTCCAAATTTTCGTCCATGTGATGAATCGGCATCAATCGGAATCAGTAGAATGAAATTTACACTTGCCCTTGATTCAATTAGTAGCGTTTAACTGAAAGGAATTGGATGAACACGTGCAGGGCATTTCGAACATAAACGCATCGATTAAAGAGAAGTGTTTATCAACGTCAATGTTTCGTACCTCTTAACCAGCACCATGATGAATAAAAAGTACACTTTCACGTTTACCGGAAATGAAACACCTCGAGGCTGGTACACTTTTTTCTAAAATTTTCACACTGATACTATAGCTTCACCTTCACTCAGAGCTATCTCGAATCCCAGAACAGAACTGGATAGTTGCGGCTAGACACATGCAGATCTGGTGGCGTTTGTAAACATTGTGGTCGAGGAAGGGAAAACTAAGAGATGGTTATTAGCGTCGCCGCACTCTTTTCGACTCTATTAATAAAGTTTATTTCAAGAGATCACTTTTTTCACTAGAGCCTGGGTAATTCAAAAACCAGTGGTTCCTGCTTAGTGATTTCTGCTCACAAAAAGGTTCTTCTTAGTTTAAAAGCGCAGTCAATCTTTCTTCTTTTTCTTTCTTTTTAATTTTTTGAATCTTCTTCTTTTCAATTGTTCCTTCTTTTGGAAAAGGCAACGCGGGTCCGACAATGCGACATCGTTGACTCAAGAATCAGAAATGAAGATTCGAGCCTCCAACTCAGGAAAGGATCCTCGGTCTCTCAGTCAGCTTCACTGGAAGCGATGCAAGGCGTGAATTCGAAAGAGGCTCAGCATCCCAGAAGATCAGTCCAGCATCTCCCACTTTTTTCACTTCTCGTTCGTCGCGTGCCACCTTTCCGGCTTCTGCCTAAATGTCGCGATTGGAATTCCTGCAAGAAAGAGAGAGGAAATGAGTTTTGGAAATGTCGAGCAATCCGAGAGAGTCTGTAGAGAGCAATTGGGAGGATGACTTCAAGGAAAAGGCAAGATCGTTCCTCGAACTGGAGTCTGGCGCCAGGGTTCGTTTTAGATTTTGGCATTTGCGGATTAACATATGTACTGTCGAGTCATATAGAGAATGTTTTAAGTTTCCGGTTTGATCTTATTAGGATGTCTCCAACTCGCAAATATGGGAAAACTTATTGCGATCTTTTTGATTATTGGACCAAACTCTGAAAATTTGAACTCTTTCTTTGTTGGAAACTTAGAATTTTTGATATTTTTGCAAATGAGTAGAGATTTTTTTATAATACTTACGAAAATGTATATTAGGAGTGATCAAAAAAAGAGGAAGTTCGAATGGCAACTTCCATTTTCGATTTTTGTGGTCCTTTGGGATTATAAATGAGTTAAACAAAATTATTATGCATACTTAAGGAGATATTTACGAAGAGATTGTTATAAAGAAGCATTTATCATAACCACTTTTCAAAAAAAAGTAAGTTTACATGTTTATATGATTTTTTTAAAGCAGCTACAAATAATTTAAATGTATATTACAGACCTTTCAGTAAGTAAAATAGATGATTCGCTCTTGTTTATTACAATTTTCCTTGCATATCTCCTTAAGCATGAACAATTATAAAAAAAATTTATGATAAAAAATACTATTTTCAATGAGCCGCATATTTTATATTTGATATGATTTTGCGTTATGATCTCACCTTTTTCGACAAAAACTAATTTTCCTGTAGAAACACAAATTCACGGTGAGTAACCTCTAAATATTATCGAATTTATTTCTCTTTCCACGTGGTTTATTTTTAACACAAAAGGTACAAAAAACTCGCAAATTTAAGTTAAGATTCGGACTTTCATTTTTTCAACACACCTAATGTGAATAATATTTCTCAATTCATAAAAAGGATTTTAATATTTCGCAGAATTTTATTGTGAGGTATTATTTTAATAATTTTACGAACTGTCACAAGAGTTCGTAAAATTAAATTTGAAACTTCCTATTTATTTTTAGGACATACTAGGCCTGACTCGCGAAAAATAAATCGAGAAATAAATATTCATCACACATTTTTTTCACTTACAACCCATACATGAGCCAATTTAGAAGGTCTGAAATTTGGACCAAATCAATTATTAAATGATGGGAAAACCCCATAAGTTTGTACTTTTTTCCCGGGAGGGGAAGTAGACGAGGGAGAAGTCGTGGAACGTGGGGAAGTAGAGGGTGAGTAAGGGAGGGATAGTAGGGGATGTGATGGGCGGGTAGGGGAATTATGTGAGAGGGTGTAGGGAAGGGAAAATATGGGAGGAGGAAATTTGAACGACTTAATCAACGTCTTAATAGGTTACGAAAACATTTTTTCTGTGCTCGCGGCGCCTAATTTGACTAATATTTTTTTTCTATAATATACTTGAGAGTAATAATATATTGTTAACACGAAAGAATAAATAAATTACCTTAAGTTTCAAGCCCATGCACATAGAACAGAAACAAGAAAAATGTTAATCTTCTTTTTCTGTAAATTTTTTTCGACCAGTCTAGACGACTAGACTAAAATATTGTCGTGCATTTGGAATTTGTGCCTCATCCCTTTCATATAAACTTTGTATAATCGTTCGGCTTTCGCGTGCGTCTCAATCGTTTTTCACATTATGACAGTAAGGATTTTTGATTTCATTAGGACTGAATTTCCGAAGTATAGATTTAAATATTTAATGAAGAGGAACGGAATAAAACCTACTGAAAAATATAAGACATATATAGCTTCTGTAGATTATGTGGGTTGTAAATCACTTTGCTACCAAAAATATATAATCTTTTTCGGAATGACATTTAAGTATTTTGAACAAACAAAGTGTTAAATTAACCTGCTATAGTGAATACGACTAATTCCAACCTCAGTATTCATAAGTTCATATTAAATTTAAAATAATAAATTCAAATAAAATTGTGTTTTATAATACTTTAGAGCTTTAAAGTTATGAATTTACTAAGGGGCTATCCATAAGTTACGTAATACACATTTTCCCACTTTTTTGAAACCCTTTACAAAAGGATTTAGATATTTTTACTTTCTGTTTAATCTGCCGTCAAATCTAGAAAAGCAGATTACTAAGGGTAATGGTGCATTAGTAAGTAGTGCAAATTCCGATAAACTTGAAAAATGATGAATTAGTAATTTCAAAAATTGTTAAAAAAGTTTTGTTTTACGGATATTTTTTACAAAAAGATTGGAAAATAATCAAATAATAATGTAAGCATATCGATATTGAAGTTTTTATAACGCTGTGACAATTTTTAATTGTAATTACTAAACTTTTACATAATACAGACTTCACAGACCAAAATTCCCTCCAAACAGATAAAATGGGTTGATTTTTCACGAAAATAGGGGAATAAATTCATTTAAATAAAATTACTGTATGTATCACATTGAATTCCTTATAGAACGCTTTAAATTCCTAAGATTTCAAGTCAAAATATATTTTAGTTTCAACAAAATAGTTCAATTTTCAACTAAAAAAATTGATTTTCTAACAAAAGTGATGAACCTGCAAGAAAAGTCTTGAGTTTTCAAGTTAAGAAGTCGAATGTTTTAGAAAACCGTTGAATTTTCAATCCGAAAGAATGATTTTTCAAGGAAAAAGTTAATTTTGAAATAGTTGAATTTTCGAGTAAAAGAGACGAATTTTCAAGAAAACAGTCATATTTTTAACCAAGCAGTGAATTTTCAACAAAATACTCGAATTTTTAAACGAAAAAGATTAAAATTAAACCAAAAAATTGCATTTTTAAACAAATAGTGGAGTTTTTGAGCCAAAAAGACGAATTTTTTAAAAAGCAATTGAGTTTTTAACAAGAATTTCATTCTCGACCAAAAAAAGATGAATTGTAAACCAAGAAAGACGACTTTTCTACCGAAAAACATAAACTTGCAAAACTAACGGACGAAGTTTCTATCTGAAAAGACGAATTTCCAACAAGACAATTAAATTCTGAACAAAATACTTGAATTTTCAACAAAATAGTTGAATTTTTAACCAAAAAGATGACTTTTCTACCAGAAACATTTGCAAATCTAAGGGACGAATTTTTTATCTAAAGGGACGAATTTTCAACAAATTAATCTTGAACGAAAAACCGTTCTATTTCCAGCTAAAGAATTGAATTCTCAAGCCAAAAAGGCGAATTTTCTAGAAGACAGATGAATTGCAACAAAAAAATTCATTTTCAACCAAGAAAGATGAAGTTGCTAAAAAAAAGATGAATTTTCTAACAAAAGAGATGAATCTGCAAAAAAAGTGTTAAGTTTTCAAGCTAAAAAGTCGAATGATTTAGAAAACAGTTGAGTTTTAAACCCAAAAAAATGATCTTTCAAAACAAAAGTTAATTTTAAACCAAAAAAGATAAGTTTTCAATCAAGTAGTTGAATTTTCAAGCAGAAGAGACAAATTAAAAAAAAAATTTAATTTTTAACCAAGCAGTTGAATTTTCAACCAAATGCTAAAATTATAAAACAAAAAATATTAAACTTCAATAAAAAACAGTTGCATGTTCGAACAAATAGTTGATTTTTTAAGCCAAAAATACGATTTTTTTAGTAAAAAGTTGAGTTTTCAACTCAAAAATTTTTAATTTTAACACAAATTTTATTCTAAACCAAAAAGGTGAATTTTTTACCAACAAAGATGACTTTTCTACCTAAAAACATACATTTCTAAACCTAAAAGACAAATGTTTTATTTAAAGAGACGAATTTTCAACGACATAATTAAATTATCAAAAACAAATAGTCTTTAACCAAAAATTATTTTATTTTCAACTAAAGAATTGAATTGTTGAATTGCAACAAAAAAGTTCATTTTCAACTAAGAAAGATAATATTTTTCTATCAAAAAAGATAAATGTTCTATTATATAAAAAAACGAATTTCCTATACAAAAAGACTAATACTCAACAAAAGTTAAATTTGCGATCAAAAAAGATGATTTTTTTAACAAAATAGTTGAATTTTCCACCAAAAGAGACGCATTCTGAACCAGAAATGCAATTCAAATGCAGTTTGCATTTAAGCGAAAAAACTAGAAAAAAGGGAATTTTTCTTGAAAATATGGGAAAAAAGCGGAATTCTTTAAAAAAGGTGGAAAAGAGGGGATATGGAAAGAGTGAGAATTCTGCCTTTTACTTCAATTTTGGATACAAAGATATCCTATATAAAACGTAACAATATCGATTTACCCCCTCTCGCCAAAAAACTGTTATGTAATTTATAGATGGCCCCTAATTGGGGGATCATTAACTTGATTTTATGGTAAATGCTAATTTTGCTTCAAACGATCATTAGAAGGCTTAAAAAGGATTTTTCTATTAAAAATTGAAGAATTTAGTATTCAAAAGCCACTGCTACTCCACCTGAGTCAGGTCAATGTGATTTAAATTTACGACACTAAGCCACCCCTTATTCCTTTCATCGCTATTTAGTACAGTCAAGCTACTTTAAAATATTAAAATAACGAATTCTTAAAAAATACGACCTCCGAGTTCTTATTTCTTACCCCTTGTCACATCTTTCGTTATGTAAATTAATGTGAAAGAAGGATGCCTAATAAAGAACGTTAAGTTGTGTGTGAATAAAAAGAAAGGATCTTATAATTTTTCTTATGAGGGAGTAAACGCATTTTTATGTATAATAAAAATAGTATAAGTTCAACACTAAAGAAGAGAATGATTTATTATCGGATGAAATCCTCTATTTCTTGGCTGAAAGGTTTGTTACACCATTTTTGGCTTAATTCTTTAAAATTAAATAATTACCATATAAAATTATATGTGTTATAAAAAGCCGAAATTTCAAGTAATTCCTAATTGTGCAATATCAAAGTCGATTTCAAGTTAAGCTGTTTAGAACTTAGTCATCCAAATTAAAAAATTAAAAATATAAAGAGTGTATCAACTATATTTTACTTCGCTAGAGTGTCGTATCTCTATGTATTTTTAACTGGAGATACGACACGCTAGCCAAGCATAAGGTAGTTGATACGCTCTGTTTTCGGAATAATTGGTTAGTGTCTTATTCTTCGGGACAGTCGAGCTAGTAAAAGAACGAACAAATTATATATTTGAATTTTTTAAACATATTATGTCGGAAAACTGAATGTTCTTTTAGAAATTGTAAGGCATAAGTTGCCTAAAATACTCTTTGATCTTGTTTATCGTATTTTTGTGCAAAATTCTATAAAAGACCCAATTTTTTTGTATAAACAGCAAAAAATGATGTTGAAAAGAAGGTTAGGAGAGACAAGCGAAATTTTGTCATTTTAAATTAACACCTTTAGTTTACATTCTAATGCTGATCGTAGGAAATTTTTTTTCAAATACAACTGTTGTTGGGAACCCAGAGTCATTTCTTTTCTTACATTGAAAATAGCAGCATGAAGTTATACTATTCAAAAACAGGACACGCAAAAAACGATATCGTAAAAGAAAAGATAGCTTTTGTTTTTACAGTGAGCCAATTGTTTTTTTTTCAGAAATGCTTCATTAGGATTCGAAAAATTTAACCTAAAGTGAATATTGTTTTAAATAACATTCAAAATGTGGTCTTCATAGAATATTTCTTAAAAAATAAAATGTCAAGAACAGTTAAATATAATTTAGGACGCCAATTACATTTTCATATCAGTTTACAATAGCAGAACCTTCAAACAATAATTAAAATCTTAAAAATGTCTTCAAAGCTAAACTTTGTTTGAAAATTCACTGACAGAACTTTACATAAGAGATACAAGAATCTAGAAAAAAGATTCATTATAATCAAAGTGGGTTTGCCTTTCGCGGTCTTGCGACTTAAAAAATGGTGACCTCAAAAAGTAGATCACGTTATTTTGAACACTTTTTCCACCCCTTCTGTTTTTCGTTACAAATCTTCACACAAAGCACAACAAAGCTTGAACCTCCAGGGCGAAAACAATTGCAACCCCCCCCCCCTCCCGTACCCATCAAGTCAAATCTTTTTCTTTTATTTCGTTTGATAAACGCTTAAGATAAAACACAACACACACGAACATACTCTTTTAACAGACTTCATCTCCCAAAATGCTCCCAAACAAGGGAGAGAAGGTGATTTTTCAAGAAAACAGGGAAATGAATTCTTTTAAATAAAATTTTTGTATACTCATCATATTGAATTCAATATAAAACGCATACGATTTCAAGTTGAAAATGATATTTTAAAACAAAATTGATGAATTTTGTACCAAAAAAGGTTAATTTTCTATTAAAATAGATGAATTTTTAACCAAAGAGTTGAGTTTTCAAGCTAGAAAGTAGAATGTTTGGTAAAACAGTTAACTTTTGAACCGGAAATGATGGATTAGTAACCAAGAAATATGATTTTTCAACCGAATAGTTCAATTTTCAATAAACAAATTAATTCAAGATTAAACTTTCAAGCAAAATGGATAAACCTTCAACAAAATACAGTTGAATTTTTAACAAAAGAATTGAACCTTCAACAAAAAACAATACATTTTTTTTAAATAAGTTGAACATTCAACTAAGTAGTTTAATTTTTAATAAAAAAATATCTATTCCCTGCCAAAATGTAATAGTTGATATTTCAACCAAAAAAGATTTAAATTTTAAATTTAAAACAGTTGAATGCAACTAAAATACATGAATTTTAAAGAAAATAGTTGATGAAATGAACGGATTCATTTGTAATCAAACACTTGCATTTTTAACCAAATAAGATAACATTTCTACCAAAAGAGATGAATTTTCAACCCAGAAAGATTTTTCGTTCAAGAGGGGAAGAAAATGTCTATCAAATTGTTAAATTTTCTACAAAATAGTCGAATTTTTAACCCACGAAGATCAATTTTCAACAAAACGGTTGAATTTTTAAGCCGAAAAGACGAGTTTGGTACAAAAAGGTTGAATTTTTAACCCGAAAATGTGAATTTTCAAGAAAAAAGTTAATTTGCAACCAAATCGTTTAATCTTAAACAAAGACGACAATTTCCAACAAAAAATGGAATAGTTTAATTTTTAGTTAAAAAAAATTATTTTTAATTCAAGCAAATGAATGTACAACAAAATGCATGAATTTCAAATGAATAGTTGAGTTTTTAAATAAAAACGATTCATTTTCCACAAAAAATGGAAGAGTCAAATTTTTAGTTACAAAAAGTAATTTTTAAGCAAAAAAACAACGATTTTTTAACCAAATACTTGAATCATAAACCAATAAAATGAATTTTTAACGAAGTAGTTCAACTTTTAACTAAGTAGTTAAATTTTCAACCTACGAAGATGAATTTTCAACAAAATAGATGTATTAAAAAAAATCGATTAGACTGTTGCATCCAAAACCAAATAGTTGAACTTTCAAGCGAAAAGGATAAACCTTCAACTAAATAGTTTATTTTTTAACAAAATAATGGAATCATCAATAACAAACAATGCATTTTTAACAAACTAAGTTGAAATTTCAACTAAGTACTTTAATTTTCAATAAAAAAATATTTATTCTCCGCCAAAATATAAGATTTTAATTTCAAATATAAAACAGTTAAATGCAACTAAAAGAAAGATTAGAAAGAACAGATTAATTTTTGATCAAACACTTGCATTTTTAACCAAAAAAGATAACATTTCTACCAAAAGAGATGAATTTTCAACCAGAGAAATTTTTATCATTCAATAGAGAAGAAAATGTCAATCAAATTGTTGAACTTTCTACAAAATAGAAGAATTTTCAGAATAAAAAAATAAATTTTCAACGAAACGGTCGAATTTTCAAGCTAAAAAGACGAATTTTGTACAAATAGTTGAATTTTTAACCTGAACATATGAATTAAAAAAAAAGTTTATTTTCAAACAAATAGTTTAATTTTAAACAAAGACGTCTATTTCTAAATAAAAATTGAATTGTTGAATGTTCAGCTCAAAAAAGTTATTTTCAATCCTTAAAAACGAATTTAGAACAAAATGCATAAATTTTCAACTAAATAGTTAAATTTTTCAATAAAAACGATCATTTTCTAACCAAAATGGAATAGTTAAATTTTTAGTTAAAACAAGTAATTTCGAATAAAAAAAAAAGAATTTTTAACAAAATAGTTAATTTAGAAACCAATAAAATAAATTTTTAACAAAGTGGTTCAACTTTCAACTAATTAGTTGAGTTTTCAACCAAAAAATATGATTTCTCATCGAAACGATCATTTTTTAGACAAAAATGGATTAGCTAAATTTTCAGATGAGAAAATTAATTTCTAACTGAAAACGGGAGATGAATTCTGAACCAAAAATACAATACTAGACTTTTCAATTTAAAAGAATAACCTTTTTAACGAAAAATAGTTGGATTTTCTTATTGATTTTCTATTCATTCAGTTTGCATTGAAGCGAAAGAGGGGAAAGGGGGGCAGTTTCTTGAAAACAGGGAAAAAGGTGAATTCTTTTAATGGGGTAAAGAAGGGAATAGGGGAAAGAGAGTGAAGTCTGTATTCAGAAGCTTTATTTGTAAAATAAAACGACTAATTTTAATTTTGACAAGCATTTCGAAAAATTGTTATTCACATTTATATTTTCCTTGTGTGATGCCACAGTCTGTGTTAACCCCGTCCCTCTACATTACAAATCGTCACAAACCAGCCCTTCCCTCCTCCAGTAGTGTGACGTACTTTTTGAACGGTCCCTCATGTATATTTTAAATGTTAAGTATTATACTAAAATCCCACAATCCCTCTACTGAGGGAACTCTCAGTCACTTCATAATAAACCTCATATGGACCAGTAATCTACAAATGTTTACGTCTTTTTGAAAATTATTTTACCCTAGTCGACAACACTACCATCACATACTAGTTGAGTATCATAAACAAATTTTTGTATCACAAGCGTTGATCCACTGTCTGGAGATGAAATCATATGATGTGATTCAGTGGTGAATAGCCAGTAAAAAGGGTATGTTTATCCCTGCAGGCATTAAGCCTGGTCGTTAAAGAATCAGATGTCTATGATTCCTTCCAGAGCATAACCACGGTGCAATGTGGATCAACTGCTAACAAATGAACATAATGTCATGCAGGTCCAAAAAAAGATACTAGGTATCAGGACACGTGCTTGCCAACAAATTTCAGGCAAGCTACATAAAAACCGCCAAATTTTTCAGCAGAGATTCAATTTTCCCTTAATCAAGTTGCTACATAGTATTTGACATGTCCTCTCTGGTCTGTAACTTAATGTAATTTGAGGTTCTTCAAAAAATCCTTAATAATCGTCTCAACAGGATTGAAGATTAACATCTATTGTAAGAGGTCAACGAACTATTATTGGAAGATATCGCTACATTGGCTGATAGCACAATATTTTGTCGAAAACTTAGGTTTCTGATAATGAAACGTACGAACATTGGTTTGGACATAAAAACTTTCTTTTCAATTTCTTTACTCAGACTTGTCTCCGATTTCTGTTTCCTTTATCGCATGGAGCTTGTCTCATTTTTTCATTCGTTAACCCTCCCGATCCTCACGTTTCTCGGTCGAAAGGACGAGTTGTAGATGATTCCTTCGAAAAGTGGGTGTGAAGTTCGGAAGTTGATCACCATTTAGTTAATTCCCTGCTCCCCTTTCAACCTGTTTATAGAATGTTACTAAAGTTTACTTGTCTTTACGAGATTTAAAAGTGATTTACTTGAAAAAGTAGAATTTAGAAGTTGTATGAAATAAAACTTATGAAGAAGTTTTAAACTTCGATAAATTAGATGGGGAGGGAGCACATTTGATACGGAGATGATATTTTGACGTTTTTATGTAATATTTTCAAAAACGATAGCATTTATTGATAGGAATTGAATGTTACTGGAAATTTTTTTTTCTCTTCACTAATAGTTTAAATATACCTACCTAATTCAAAGTCACAAAAGATTTTACTAATTCACTTACCTACGGTACATTAAATGTTTCAAAACTAGCCATCCAAAATTGTACATTTTCCAAATGTTCACACTTTATCACAAAGAATGTACGCTTCTACAAAACCAAAAGTTTCAAAGTTAAATACGAAATTGAATTTCAGTCAAATTACAATCTAAATTCAATATTTCACGTCCGAGGTTACAAACTGAAAATTTTGTAAATTTGTCTACTCCTAGTCTTAGACATTTCTTAAGAATGTTCACTAGGTTGACAATGAAAAACATAAATATTTTGTTTTAACTTGGGTCAAACCTCCAAATGTTTACTTTCAGTAAATAAATGAACACGCGTTTTTTGTTTCTCAAAATAAAAAATTCTAACTTATCTCTTACGATAAACTTATTTTTAGAACTAGTTCAAGGTTTGAAAAGGATAGAATAGATGTTTAAAGCCTGCACAATTTTTTGTTTGAACAAAGACAAATTGAGGCGCCGCGCCGGATGCAAACAGGAGATATAAAATTATTTTGCTGGAGTGGGGAGGCCCCTGAGCACTTGAGAATAAAGTTTCGAATTAAACATTTTTAAATACGTATTCGCACTAAAAATTTAATTAGGCATCTTTTTCTCTCAATAAAAAAGTGATAGCTTCTTTAGTTTTTGAATTATTTACAAAAAACTGTTTTTTTCTCTGATTAAAATGTTTTGCCTTTTTTCACTGTAACTCGCGACGAAGTCCGAAATTTTTGATATTTTGAAGTAAAATTCATAAGAAATATGCATTGCCATCTTCTGTGACCTATGACATTAGCTTCAGTTCAAAAGGTTTGTTGGAAAAAAAGTTAATAATTTTTTTTCCGAGGCGTTGCACAATAATTCGTGCACAAACAACTTTGATGGTTTCGGGAGTCGAGCGTAATTTGAGCAAGCAAAAACTGTCAGTGAGAAAGTTGGTTAGGAAGGTTCAGAGAAATTTTTTGGAAAGTCTTAGCTCAATTAAAATAGTAGTTTACAAACTGTTAATATTTTAATTTTCCGGCGCGATCGATTGTCTCCCGCGTAAGCTGCGCTCCGCCCGGAAATCTGTCGTTGCTCCAGAGCTAAGTGAACTCTGCCCTAGAGTACGTAGGAGATTTTTTAATTCAAATGCAATAAAACATGGAAAATCATGGTTTATAAAAATTATTTTTCTTTCATTCTGATTAAAATATTTAAACGTTCCCACTTCTAGAGACATGAGCTTCATAAACGTTTTAAAAATAAAGAATCTGTACACATTTCCTTTCTTGTATCACGCGTGTCCTCTAACTCACCTCTATTTGTAACCATACCTGCATATACTTTCAAATTTTTTTAACCGAAATAAGTCGTTGCAATCTTAAATGATATTTTCTGTTTTTTTTTAGTTATATCTGAATACGTATTCGGAAAGCTGTCTCCTTTTTGCACCCGGAGTCTCAATTAAGAGATAATTTTTGTTATAAAAAGAAAAATTATGGGATAATTTTTTTCATGGACTACAATTCTACGAGGCGATATTATTAAAATACTTAAATTTACGATTTGTAGAAAAGCTACCCTTCAAAGAATTTTTATATTCTAAAGTACCACTCTTTGAAATTGTACCTTTTTGACAAAAACTTATCCCCCATTTAATATTTTTTCAGTAAATCTATTTTTGGCCTCCCCTTAAGCCTAAGAAAAGAAAAAATCGGATTTCAAATCAGGAAAAATTATTTTTATGAAAAAAAGGAAAATTACGGGGTATTTTTTCTTTTGTAATGATAATTTTTCTTTTTTCTACTTCAAATAATCAATTCTGAATGCGTCAAGAACAGTACATTGTAAATATCATTATTCAATTTCATTCATTTTAGTAAAAGCAAAAAATAGTAAATAATTTTTTTTTGATTGCCTGAATAATTGTAGACTTTCCTGCATTTGGATATTTCTTTCGCTCTTCTTCTACTACTTCTAGTAGAAACCACTCTTTGATGTGCAAACTGTGAGTCACTTTTGCAGTGCTCAATTTTTTTTCATACCAATTTTTAAGTCATATTTCTGAGCATTCATATTCAAAATAGTGTTATGAAAAGAGTGTACAAGAAAGTCGTAAATTTAAGCATATTCTAAACACTAGACCTTCTACAATTAAAAATTGCTGCAAAAAGATACTCCATATTTTTCTTTCTTAACAAAAATGATTTTCCAAGCTTTAAAAGACAATTCTTTTTCTTACATGGCTTGAGGAAAGGACAAAAATAATTTTATAAAAAGAAAAAGAATAAATGGGGGATTACATTTTCGAAAAATCGTGAATTTACGTATTTCAAATATCTCATATCTCGTAAAATTGTATTTTTCGGTTTGATTATTAAAAATGTTTCGAGGGATAGGTTAGAATTTTTTAGCTTAAAAAACAAAAAACATATGTTTATTTATTTGCTAAAAGTAAACATTTAAAGGGCTGTCTCAAGATGAAACAAAATATTTAGATTTTTATTGTCACCTTTCACTACAAAATTAAGCAATTTTTTAAATTACTTATAAAATTAAAAAAATATACTCATATTTGACTGCAATTAATTGAGTGAAAGATACTAATAACTTAATAACAGCTATGCATATATTATGCTAGCTCTACACATCTCTGTTAACAATGCGGTCAATGATAGGCTATCTTAGTTTAAGATATTTTTATGATATCCTTATTTTATTATTTTTTCTGTATAAGTGGCAGTTATATACCGACGATTTCTTAAATAAATTCATGAATATTGAAGAATTACAAGATGAGTTACAAAATAATAACTACTATACAATGTAAACAAAAATACAATCAACTAAATACAGTTGTAAAGAATTTTTCGAAGAATAAAATTGGCTGCTGATAATTAGGATTGTATAAGAATTGCAGCTTTTATCTCTAATTGTAGCTTAAATAAAATAATCCAAATAACGTACCTTGAATAATTTCAACCTAATCAATATCTTTCTAAAGGATGCTTATATGTTCTCTTTCAAAATTCGGCGCAATTAGAAATATATTTGCGTCAATTGTATAAATCATTATAAAAGTTTGATAAGTTCTGAGATTAAAGATACAGACCTTCGAAACTAAAAGCTTAACAGTTTTAATTTTTCAGTATTCTAAACTACCAGGTTTTAAATTAAAAAATAAAAAAAATGAATGAAAAAATGCCTCTCTGAAATTCTCTTAAGCTGATCCAGATTGAAGTTCATTTTTCTTGTCTGATTGCCTGCCCCCATGTGAGTCACAAATAATTACCTTCAAATGAAGAAGCTATAATTACGTTTAATGGTTTAATAGTCTCCTTACTTGATAAATGAATGTATCTTTATCATATACGATTTTAATTTGACGAAATTAATTTGCTATATTTATATTTTTCGTCCTTCGGATCAATTTCCGCCTAAGGATATTATGATCTTCAAGTAATTAATTTTTCTTGCAGTCGGCAGTACTTGTTTCTGTGATCGTTTCTGAAGACCGCATTTTTTGAGATCTTAATCTTGGAACTGTAGTATTAAAAAATTTAATTTCATTCCGATGATAAAAATATATCCCAAAGTGAATTTACATGGGGGTTTCGAAACACTGTAGGTATTCTGACATCAGAGCTTATATGTGTGGAAAGTGCCCATAGAATATGGACAGGTTGACACTGACATATATAGTACCGGCTTTAATCCACAATACATATATGACCTTTATTTAGCTCCATGATTGGACCTCATGCTGAAAACCGGCGCCGAAACGGCAAAACTAAAAAATTGATTACTTCTGTCAGACGATCGAAGTACAAAGTTGTCACGTGTGCCCTTCAGTTTTCTTTTATTGGGACAAATACAGCCTTTGAAATCAGATATAAAATTTCCGGGAATTACAAATGATATCACTCAGAAAAATGTTTGTTTGAATCAATCAAATTATTTCTTTGTTATAGAGTCAAACAAATATTTGTTTGATTCAAACAAAACTCATTTGATTCAAATACACCATTGTTTAATACAAACAATTTTTATTTGAATCAAACAAATTCTAGCTTTGATATAGGATCAAACAAATGTTTGTTTCATTCAAACAAACATTTTTCTGCGTGCACATTATTATTTTTAAAAAGTCATTTGCAAAGTGCACTTCTAATTAATTTTTTGGCTCATAACTTATTTCAGTTCAGTATTAAAACCAGGTTTTTCAATTTACTGATACTTATTTGATTTACCAAATTTGAAAAATTCACCACATTTCTCTTTGTTAGTGTAAGTTTGTAAGTAAGCTCGATAGTTTGTACTCCTATTTCTACATGGCGGGACATGTGCGGGAAGTTTTCACTAAAGATTGTGTGTAAACTACTTTCGTAGAGATATTAGATTTGTTAATCAAAAATCCTTTTGACTCTTCGTTTTATAAATCAAAATCGAAATAAAATATTTTAAACTCTATTTTAATCATATAAGTAATATGTATTTTCATTAATATTTGCTTTTTAAGAAAGTGAGCGATAAATTTCAGTTTATGTGGCATGCGCATGAACGTGATATTTTTGGGCGCGAGATAACAAAAATCATTCTAATCAAAAACAGTTTACGCATACGTCCTATATAATATTTTTTCATAAATGGAACGAAAATTCGAGTTTTACCTGTACCTTTGGCAAACTTGTTTTTCTCCCTGTAAAATCTTTATTTTCATATAAAGCTTTCCATCTATGAAACGTTTTCCGATGCGAACGAGTACAATTATTTTCTTTCATAAGAGGTATATGAACTGATTTGAAACTTCGTGAAGTTTTAACCCGACCAAAAAATAAATCACTTGTTTAAATACTAAAAATATTGTAAGTAATACGTAAAATTTGTTTGGATTATTTCAAATAATCTACAGAATTGTTGGGTAATTTGAAATAAGTGTAGCGTTCTTCATGGTTAATATTAATCTGCATACTGTTAAAGCATTAAATAATGAAAATTAAATTATGTTATGCAAATTAATGTGCGAGTTTAGAGCTATTATAATTTAAACTTGGCATACCAATCCCGAGGAAATATATCCTATTTAGAGAAGTTTTGTTATCAGAAAGCAAAGGAATGTTTCCCAAAATAAATGGAGAAAAATAGAGGATTACCATATTCAATTTCGCTTCAAGATGACAAGATATATATTATATATTTTCTGCATAAATATACAAATATTTGTTGCAAATCATTCCATTCAAAAAATTTTTTTTATAAGAGCTAGTATACATTTTTTGTAGGTTATTGATAAAATCATTCATAATATTAGCAAATCGATACTATAATTAATAATTTACTTTATGTGACGAGAAACGCCAATTGATCTATTTAGCAAGTGTCTATACCCGGTGCCCAATTGACCAAGTGATGTTATATGGATTAATAAAAAAAATAATTGTCAGGAGACAAACCAATTGACCTATAGTGATATCAATTACTATTAAATATTATTGATGACATATATCTGTCGTAACCACTTAGTGTAATTAGACGTTTCATGAAAAGTCTGGACATTTGAAGTGTGCTCTAAAACAGTGCATTGTCCGCCACTTGCCATAAGGATCATTTTGTACCTATATTCATATACTAGATGACCCTTATGACAAGTGACGCATAATGCACTGTAGTAGAGCACGCTTCATTTCGTGAAGCACTAAACGATTGTGCCATAATCGATAGTTCCACTATCTGTCTAGGATTTCTATTGCTGTTTCATGAAGTGCTCGGTTATCTTATTGGACAGTTATTGTAATCGTGTGATTAATCCGAGTTTAACTATCTTTTAAGCTATTGTAGTCATTTCATGAAATTACTATTATTTTCCACCGAGTTTATATTGTAATGAAATTCTATATTAATATGATGATTTTAAACACCAAAAGGGCACAATAGGGTAGTCCAACGTTTTAGTTGTTAAATTTTAGAACCTCAACCCCTAAATTCGTTTGAAAAAAACAAGTAGTTTTTCTTTAAAAAAAATTGATATTTAGAGAAGGTCCAAACCCGATGAAGTTTAACACGTATTTGCCATAAGAAAAAAATACATTATTGTAAATTTTTTTACAGAATCGTCAATATTAAGTGGATCGAGTTATCCTTCAAACATTCTCTCAGCAATTAGCCTTGGAATACAAATAAAAAATTACTTTTTGAATAGGGTCCCAAAAAAACCCCATAACTGAAAAATGGGGTTTTTTACGAGTTTTTGGCGTTGATTATTACTTTTTCATAGTTTCTTTCGGTGAAAATTGTTTCTAATACATAAAATATTACTTTCTACTGATAATACGATGTTTAAAAAAATTGTTTAGACAATTTATTATTGTTCGTAACAATTTTCTCCTAGAATAAAGGTAAAAAGTCGCGGTTTTTTCCTGAATTTTTGAACCAGTTTTCAACTGAGATATTAATTAATTAAAGTCAACAAAAATAATTGTTTTTAACTATCTTCTCTTAGAATAATGCTATAAAGTTGCAGTTTTTTTCGAAATTGTTCAACTTTTGTCAACTTTTCAGTTATAGTGAGGTAATAATTAATAATGCAACTTAACAAATTATTTATTTGGGCAATATTTTATTTTTTATAACTATCTTCTCTTAGAGTAATACTAGAAACTTGTGGGTTTTTCTGAAATTTTCAAATTTTCTTTGGCTTTTTAGTTATGAACAAGTAAGATATCAACTCGATATGCTGAATATTGACGATTCTGTAAAAAATCTACCAAAACATCTTTTTTCATGTGGGAAATACGTGTTAAACTCATAGGGCTTGCGCCACATCTAAATATCAATTTTTTCAAAACAAAAAAATATGTATTTTTTTTTATTTTAAGAAATATGAAACAAAAAAATATGTATTTTTTTTTATTTGAAAAAATTTGGGGGGTTAGAATATGAAAATTCAACAACAAAGATATCCAATATGTTTTTGGACCACCCTAGTGCACAAGCACAGCATTTATGAAAATTGATCTTGCTCGAAGTGTACGCTATGAATGCACAGAATATTCCGTGCACGTATGTGTTGCAAAATCTAAACTATCAGAACTAGAAAATTCTTTCTTTTTTAGCTTTACAGGGAATTTTATATACTTTATTTAGACTCTATGATGCTTTTTATAAAATGCATTAAAAACGAGCAACTTAAAAAAAAAAAACTTTCTACTGTTTTAAACAAATGTAAAAAGGTGTATAACTTGGCCTTGAAGACTTGTAACCATCTTTGGATGCCATATTAAAAAACTTTCAGATCGAGCTTCTTTCAAACCAAAATTGAAAGAAACTATTCTTGAAAAGGCAAAAACTGAGATATTTTAAAAGGCCATCGAATAATTATTTTATTTTAGGCTTAAAATAGTCGGGGGTTAGTTCCAAAAAATAAATAGAAAACAAACGGTATATGTAAGCCCTTTACAATGAACGTTGGTTAAAGCTTACACATGATTTCGGGATCCTAATTTTTTAAAACTAAGTACAAGGAAAAAATTGCGAAAATCTTATAGTGTCAATTTTTGAAGTATTTAGAAATTGGGTAGTACTCTCTCCTTCTAAACTGAAAAAGTTCATTTTGGGCACTTATGTTAAGCAATATTTTACGAAAATGGTTCACTTTCCTGAAATATCTCATACCAGACCACACTTTTGTTTTATCTTTAAATTCCAAATTCAATTTTAGTTTTCTTCCCTCACCAATTTTATTTTTTCAGAGTCAGGCACTTTTAACGCGAGACTTTCCAGATAAAAAGTGTAATAAGGTTTTTATGTGTAAAATTTTGCATCGTTCCGTGAGCGTTATAAGGATGAAAATACAAAATTCGACATTATATAGTTTTAGACTTCTTTGAAAAAAAAGTATTTCACAACATAAAACCTTCTTTTTTCTCTTCATATCAATCACAATAAGTGTTGAACTTTAAAATATTTGTTATTTTGGAATAATAATTATATATGCTTTTGAAGCCCTCATATAGAAAAATTCAGACTAATTTTTGTTTTTATATTTACAAAATAATGAATTCGTAAGTAAATTTAAGGTTATTTAAAATTATTATTAAATTCAAAAATAATGGGAATATCAAATATTTTAATTCTTAGAACTAACGTCACTCAATGAGAATAAATTTGGTGTTACCGTATAACAGTGTTATAAAAAAATATCATTATGTACATTTTTATGTGGGAATAAGCTATCAGTCCATTGTTGTACGGTAAAAATACAAGTTTTTATTGATATTTTTCTCATGAACTCACCCCCAAAATATGCTTCTTCTAATAATAAACCAGTGCTACTGGAAGAGACCGAATTATTGTACGATCTTTCACGTGCTTCTAAATCGATTATTTCGGTCAAACAAAAAAAAAACACTTTACGTGTAATTAAATTTTTATATTTTGAAATTTATTTGATAATAATCTTCAATTTTTAATCAATTTAAGTGGCAAAATTCAACTCTTAAATCATAAAATTAATAAAGAACTGTTTTGTTACCGGATGACATAAAAACACGGAGGCATTTAAAAAGTATATAATACACTGTAATTGTCATAAGGAAAAATAACAAAATTTGTTTTCGAATATTATTTTATTAATTATTTTATCGAATTATTCAATCGAATTCATTTTGATACCAATTTAAGTAAAAATAATTTGGACATAGGGTATTATGGCAAAAATAGACTTAATGAAACCCTGTTATTAAAAGGGATTATTATTTACGAACGGAGCACTATAGATCGATCGATGTAATATAAACGGTGCCCCCGTCGATCCTGGCGTCATTACCTCTTCTGAAGTGAAATGGTTCTCGGTAAAATAAAAAGTGATAGTACACCTGTTGCATGCAAAATATTCTTTCCCGTGGCACTTGAATTGCTTTTTAACCAATCGATGCTTATCGATACAAGTTTATCACTAATTATTTTCTCCGAAATGAACCTTAGATAAAAACAGCGATTTCGACTCACCACGATCGGAAAGAGCCTTCACTTGAAATTTTTGCTTTCGAGGCAGACAGGTGGTGCCGCATCGGTTCCCGGGATTGAAATCGTTACGCGCACGCGGATTCAATTTTTATTTTTCGTGAAAAATATAGAAAAATCGATGAACTAATAGATGATACTGAACGGACCGTGCACCGGAGGAGTCGGAATCGTTTTGACCTGAGCGATATTTGGATCCAGTCTTGAAACGAGCGCGTGTCGGAAAAGGAAGCGGCGGGGGTGGAAGTTCCGCGCCCGCGCGGGCATTTCATCGTAAGTATATTTCTCTCACTAGGGTGGATGTGAATTTCCCCCTTTCAACGAAAAAAATAAATTTAGGGATGTTTGTATCTAGGAACTCATTCACCGAATTCATTCATGAAATTCGGTGTATGTCCACCTATTTGGTTTTTAAAGGTAGACAGATGAAAAAATGGTATATACATATTATACATTAGGATAATTTATTTAATGAAGCAAACAAATAAGATTGTAAAATCTAAAACGCACAGTAAAAAGCAAAACTCAGATATAATTTAGAGTTCTTCTACTTGAGTTTTGTCTTTTTTATTGTTTTTGTTTTCTCAATTTTGTACTGCATTTTATGCAAAATTTTAAACTAATTTTTCAACAAAAAATTTTTTTATCTTATACGTGTTTCAAATTTTTCTATAAGAATTTAACATACGGTGTGCCAATTACAAAATACAATGAATGAATTGAAAAAGTTACTTATTACAGAAGAATGTGAAACAATTGAGAAAAAATTATTTTTTTCCTTACAAATAATTTGAAAAATTTCCATTAAATTATTTAGTATGATCAAAATGTAAAAGGGGATAATTTCTTATGTAGAAAAATTTAAAACATAAATTTTCAAGGCATTAAAACAATACAAAACTCAAAACTCAAACAGGAGACCTCTAAATAATATCCGATTTTGAACTTTAAAAAAAATATATTAAACTAAAAAGTTACAACTTAGGATAGTGTTCGTGCGCGTTGAGATTGGGCAAGCAGTTTTTTTAATCACCTTAATAAACACATATGGGTCACTTTCACATGAGTTTTTCTCATAGGTACAAGTAGAATTTTGACGAAGAATTTATGACTGATTTGCTGCAAAGATGTTAGAGGACCATTTTAAATGTACGATAATGACAGTGGAGTCAAATAATATCCAGCCTTTTTTCTGTTAAGGTAGTTCTCATGCCAAAATCAAATCTCTGAAAAAATAGTTTCTCTATGATTTTAAGAATCAAAATAATGTTACTGATAATATAATTTCAAATATCAAACATTATCTTTAATGGAAAAATTCTAAAATTTGCGGAAAATATTTTTGTCTGACAATGATCTTTGCAATTTAATTTTTTCGTACTAATGTTTTTATCAATTAAAAAAAATGTAAAAACTTTAATGAATGATGGCTCATTTCTCCGGGGAAAACATTTTCTATAGGTCCACTATTTCTGATTTTAAAAATAAATTCTTCTATGATTGAAATCGTTAGAACAATTTCTTAATCAAATAACTATATTTGAACATTATTTACTTATTTTATAAATTGGAAACAGTAGAGTTGTAAGTAATTTTTTTCTCGAAAAAAGCCGTGATTTATTAAAATTGCAACCATTTTTAAACAATTGCTAAAAAGTGGCAGGAAGTAAAAATTAAATTACGAAAACTATTGTTAAAATAATTATTTTTCGTAAGTTTTGAACTTTTTTCATAAAAAAATCATGCTTTTTCTTTCATAGGACATGAGTGATAATATCAATTCTGAAAATCATAGAGAACTTTTTTCCAGAGACCTGATTTTTGGCACAAATTTCTATCCGGGACAAAGTATTCTCTTGCAACCTTTTTTTTCGAAGTTTAATATAGTTATTTTCCCTAAGCAACATTCGAACTACCAGCATTAAATATCAATCAAGGTTTATACAATTTATTACACAATTACACAACAATGCTTTATTATCTTGTTTTCTTTAAGATATATATAGAAGTAACGGAATCTAGATTAAATATATATTTCAGCATAGCTAGGAGTTACACAATATCACTCAATTAATATTTATGCCAATTTTGCTATAAAAAAAGTGTGAAGCAACTGTTAGCGGACACTACTGAGATTAAACCGCAATTAATATAATTATGCACATCATTATAATATTTTTAATGAATTTGTGGGAGAAAATGATGCCAATCAAGGATAGAAAAAAGGCAAAATACATGTGGTTCAAATAATTTAAATTCCAAATATTGAAGGTAATATGGGGCACTACTGTTTATTTTAAATTACAAATACATTTTTTTACCTTTCACATGAAACCAATTCGAATATAATAAAAAAATATATCCCAAAAACTTTATAGGACACAACTGTTACAAGTTTTATAGACACACATATATGATGCTTTAACTTCGGATTAAAGGAACCGACATGAGAGTAATCAATTTTTCACTAATCTTTGAGATTATCTGAAATATGTCCACTGATTGAAATTTTATTTTTTATATTTTAATTTAAAAATAAGGAATAGTTGTAAAATTTGTTTGACAATATTTTATGTTTCTAAGGAAACACTCATTTTTCTATGGTTGACAGCATTTTGTGTTTCTTTATCAAAAGTATCTATAGCGATCTTGGCACGAGATTAGATTTTTTGTAAGCGTTCTTTTTTAATAGATCTCTTACGGGCTTACGGTAAGCGGACACTTGAGGGTCCTTGATTTGAAAAATTAAAAATTCTCCTGCTCCCACTCAAGGATCTCCTTTTCTCCTTCCATGGCCAAAAACTTATGCATCCCAATTTTCAGGTAAATAGTTTAATATTTACCCCACTCGCACATGATTTAATGCTCCCAAAGTTTTTTCAAGCCAACAAAAGTAGTGTTAAGTAAAAATAAAAAATGTTGTAATTAAAAGAATTGTGGACAAGATTTTGAGAATTTCAAAATTTTAATTATTACCTTGCACTAATTTTTCAGTTACAAAAAGATTGCGGTCCCTGGTGAACAAAAGGTTTTGACGAGAACCAAGCAAATAGCTAAATTCAAGATCGTGCGTTATGTGGTTATGCTAAAAAAATGTTTGACTATGTACATTTAAGGGATTATCGTAAGAATTTTATAAGAGAGCGCAGATAATGCACAGTTTCTCATTTAGTACTGCATACTTTTAGATCAGAATTTTAGTTTATACTTTCTGTTTTAAAGGAGGATAAAAAAAGTTAATTTCTATTTTTATACTTATTATTTTATATAATTATTTTTTGCAACACCCACCTCGAAAGTACTCCGTTCCATGTAGCTAAATTATATGCAAAGTGACTCATTCCGGATAACAATGCGGGAATGATATTGGCGCATGCGCATTTCGATTCTTATATACTTTCCACATCAGCGGAATGTACGCGCATGCGCACTTTGGAGATGAGCAACTTTCCGCATCGCGACAATTCGGGGGCAACGTAGCAACAGCAGCGCTCAGTGTCCAAGCGAACAGCTGATGACAGGTGCGAGGTTAAAGTCGACGTGTTTAAAGTGCAAGTGAATTTTTCCTTCTCATTGTCAAAAGAAGATGGACTTAAATAAAGATTCGAATCAAACTGGTGAAGAGTGTACTCCACCAGATAGTATATTAGTTATTTTCATATATTTCGATTTAATTTAATTAAAATTTCGTATTTTTAGAATTTGTTTTCGTTCCGCTGAGGGTTTCACCGCTTACCCCCCCCCCCTCCCCCGCAACTGTAAATATTCTTCCTTTGTCTTTCTCTTAGTACAACTTTCTCGGAAGGTTGTTGCAAAAAATAGCGTGTGATACACGTGCGCACAGGCAATTGCTGACTCGTGTGATTTCAGCATTCGCCTTCAGCTCTTCGCGCTCGTCCTCGTTTTCGCACTCGCTTCGCTCGTGCGCTAACCTCCGACTCGTGCTTCGAGCCTCCGGCTCATGCTGACAAATTTACACTCGTTGGCAATCGCCTATTTTGCGCACTTGTATCACAAATAGCTATTCTCATGAAAAATATCCAGGTCTTATCCCATATTGCTTTTTCTACTGGAGAATTCTCCCTATTTCTATTTTGCGGGTAGACTATACGGCTACTACTTTATTGGTTGTCAGTATCTACTTCTTCATTGGCTGGCCAAGAAATGTCCTTTCCACTTACACTACTAGCCTTAAATCTTTTAAAAAATTATTAAAAAATTTTTACGACTAAATTGTAAAATAAATTTGTGATTTTCTTACTATTCCATCACTGAAATGCTAAAATATTACTTTTTCGTTAGTCAAACACTCAAATACTAATTCAGTCGGTAAAATTGAAGGAGTGGATGATTTAATATATTGATTTCCGCGCCTACACACGAAACTAACCCTGAATAATTTTATGCTGTAAATTTATAATATATTATAACATTTTTTGGTTTTGTTGAATCATCTTTTCAGTTTGCATAAATTAAATTAAAAGATTTCTTTGAATCAAAGAAAAGTACTAATTGGCTCTCAGTCAAGCAAAAGTTTCGATTCAAAGAAATCTCATTGATTCGAAGAAATGGGCTTTTGTTCCAATGAAAATTTTTCTTCAATTTGAAATTGTCTTAATCATTTTGACGTTATTTTTTGTTGAGTGAACAAATTATGTTAAATAACTGTTTCTTCTATTCAAGACAAATATTTTTCTGTGTGTACTATTTGGTGCAATTCGTAGCTTCTTCAAATTACTTCAGGTTCCAAAAAATACTTTATTGTAACACATGCACGGAATATTCAATTTTCGAGGCACATATATCAAGCATTACTTCTAAAGTGATCCCACCTAAAAAACCAAAGTTCTCCGATAGGACTCAGACTTCGGCAAAAAGTGTAGCCAGTGTATGGCAGTTTATGGGAAAAAAGTGTCAGTGTAAGGTTTAAACATATATTATAATTGCTGCTGGTTCCTGAAACCAACTCAAGGTCACTGTAAAACTGTGTGCAAGTGAACAGTATTAGAACAATTGTCAGAGCATGCTGATGCTGAAGTCGTATGTTTCCAGAACATGGAGCAACCCAAAGTTATTGCCTTCTGCTTTTTTTCCTGCAATATGAATATTTATTTGATAAGAAAAGTTCCTAAAAAAGCCTAATTCTTCTAATAAATTTCCTTGATTTCACAATACTTATATTTCAGCGTCTTCAAAGTTGTACTAAAGACAACAAGAAGAAAATTACCGTTAACGCTAGCAAGGATGGCAGTAAATCAGTATACCAAGTAGAATACAGGCGCAAACTCTTCGAAAATGATCACAGAAGTATCGGTGAAAATTTTGGAGTCAACAAGAACCCAGGTCAGAAGCAAGAAACTCAAGTTGGAGTCAGCGGATCCTTCTATAGGTAATAAGTTTCTCCATTGACATTCTGGCCTCTAAGATGCACATTATACTATAATGAAACTATTCCGACCCCTAGATTAAGAAAAGAGTGCAACCTAAACTCTTAGTGAAACGCCACAAGTTTACTTAATTCAACTAATGACCCGAATAATTCAATTTTGATTTATTTTATATTAAAAATTGTCAAAAAACAGACAATATCTTGAAAATGTCAAAACTATTAATTGTTACATTACACTACTTTTTTGCTTTTAAAGAAGATTGCGGTCCTGGCGGAGAAAAGGTTTCGACGAGAACTAAGCAAGTTATGTGGTTATATTTAATAAAATGTTTGACCCCGTACATGAAGGTCGCCCCAACGGACACCGTAGGGGTTTAATAAGCCCTAAAGTAATAAATTTAGTAATGCATGGTGAAAAATGATATTTCCTGTTATGTCATTTATAAGGAACTTGTTTCACGTGTTCCAATATTAAAAATATGGTAAAATACGGAATTAATAGTTTTTGTTTTTGAACAGGTCTTAGTAAAAACTGCCTTTTCTACTTGAGAAGTCTCCTACGTCTTACTGAAAAAATAGGTAGTAGGTCCAACTTTTTGGTTTGTAAACTCTGTAGTTGTTACAACCATTATTCTTTTTAATGATACTACCCGGTTTTCTCGAAGTTAAAATGCAGGTAATATGAACAACGAAATAATAGTTACATAAGAACGAATAAAGTAACAGCGGCATAATCTAGAATATAATTCTAGATAAAATTTTGGCTAGTTGTAAATGTGTTTCGCGAAATATTAAACATTGGGCATTCTATATTTTCTAGTTTTCCGGAAAATTTATGTACTTTTATTCTTGGAAGCACATTTTTTAACGTGCAATTCAACAGACACAAGTTATTTACAAAAATCCTAATGTCTAATAAAATTGAATAAAAAGTGTGATTTTCAGGATATGATAACTTAAGGCTTATCAGAGCTAGAGCATTATTTTTTTAGATCTTCATCAAATTTAGGTTGATTTAACTGATAGAAGTGCAAATTTCATTTAAAATCCACGCAGGCCATGAGGCATTTCATGAAAACTAAAATTACATTCTTGTTTAGGCCACTTTTTCAATAAAAATCACTTCTGAAATTCAAACCTACCTTATAAACTATTCAAGATAAAAAATTACTTTATTTTTAATTTCATAAAGAATTTTGTGCACTTTTATTCTTGCTCTGACTATTTAGACGCGCGATGTACTGAGAATGAGCAGTTAAGAAAAAATGGACTTTTTGTACCTGTTTAAACAAATTTTAAAGCCTTCTGATTGTTATACATGATCCTCAGTTATTCGAGGCTTTCTTGGGTGCTTGATTAGGGGTTTATGAGAATAAACATTACATTTCCAATGATTTTACGAAAATATACTTAATATAATAACCCTATAAAAAAATTAAAAATGAAGATTTCTTATAAGGGGGTGCAACTATTTTCTCATTTATGGCTCATAAAATACTCGGGAGGCCTTCTTAAAACATATTCAGGAAAAATTTGGGATAGGCAAGCACTTGTCAGCCAAAATTGGTTGGCTAGCCGTGCTCTAATCGTAGACAAAATTATCAGTTTCTGTCATTCAAGACTCGGATTGCGAGACTGAAATAAACGCTTTCTGTTGATATATAGTAAAATAAACTTGTGAGTTTTTCACTATTCCATTAAGGAAATGATAAAATATTACGCCAAACTGCTGTTTTAAGAAAATCCAGTTGCAAGGTTTTATTATGGTATATATAATTTGATGAAATATAATGCAATCCACACATTTCTTGTGTATAAAGTTGAGCTAACATGTCCGCTGCATGTTCTAAACGTGAAGGTTATATTTGATAAAGGTACATGTATTTTTTGTAGTTTAAAGAGACATTTGCTTTATTGGCCATTTTGCCCAGAAATAGGGTAAATTATTAAAAAGTAGTTCTTTCATTAGAATTTTTGAAGGAATAATATTAGTTATTGAATTAAAATATTTTATGTAACACGAGTATGTTTTCCTCTCTTTCTGGGCATGGTTTAGAGCAGCAAAGTAGGTAATTATTGGTGGTTGCGTACTTTATCGTCCAAGGACGATAAGATGCACTTTGTTGTCCGCAGGAAATGCAGGCGCATGCGCGTTCGTCACATCGACCCACCATGCGTGGATCCAGAGAAGTGTCCTGGGGAGGGGGGGGGGGGCGTCAGAAAATTGTATACACATGCTGTGTATATATGTACTATTTTACACATTAATTACTATTTTATATATTTTGCAGCATTTCAAATATTAATTAACAATTTTGAATTATTTTTGCCAATAATGAAATTGCATACTTTTTATAGCTTTTCTTCATTTTTCAGTGAGAAAGAAAAAAGTGGAGGTAAAATATTGTGTTTACCGAGGCAGCGAAGTCTCTTTACGGTCCTTCGTGTTTGCAAAAACTGTTCTACGCTTCGGCTTCGCCTCAACTGCGACTCGTTTTTGCAAACTGACGCTCGGCCGTAAAAAGAATACTTCCCTCCCTAGATGCATAATATACTATTTCATAGATAACTCAGCTAGAAGGAATTGATTGCAAAAAAATGCAAACGTAGTTGCTATTAAGGCTCTTTTACACCATCCGTCAATCGGTCGTCGACCGACCAACATATCGAAATATCCATTCACACCTCCGCCAAATTCAGTGAAATCTAGTAATATTTTAGTAATCTTTCAGTGAGTTTCAGAAGATAACTGAAATATTACTAGATTCAACTGAATTTTCCGAAGGTGTGAATGGATATTCCGATATGTTGGTCGGTCGACGATCGGTTGAAGGAAGGTGTAAAAGAGCCTTTATGCAGTTTTTACCACTTTCAAACTTACAACTGATCGAATTCGTTTCAAAGTTTTTTTAATTCTTCGTGACTTTTGAAAGAAACTTGTGATTTTCTCATTTTTCCAATTAGTGAAATATTAAAATATTGCTTTTCCATTGGTCAAACACTCAATTACTAATTCAGTCGGTGAAATTGTCACTATTTGGAATATATCATAACATTCTTTCATTTTGATAAATCATCTTTTTAATTTGCATAAATTAAATTGAAAGATTCTCAAAAAAAAAAATTTCTTTGAAACGAAGAAAAACATTAATTGGTGCTGAGTGAAGAAAAATTTTCGATTCAAAGAAATCTTATTGATTAAAAAAATGGGGTTTTGCTCTCACGGAAATTTTTCTTCATTCTAAAATTATTTTCTTCATTTTGACATTATTTTTGGTTAAATGAAAAAATTCTGTCGAAAGAAACTCTTTCTTTAATTCAAGACAAATATTTTTCGTATGTACTATTTGGTGCAATTCTTTATATTACTTTATATTACTTTCTTTTATCTATATTTTATTTTTATATTTATTTACATTACTTTACTTTATTATATTTCTTTATATTACTTTCAGTTCCGAAAAGTACTTTTTTGTAATACATGCACGGGATTTTCGATTTTTGAGGCATATATGAAGGGTTGCAGTAGAAAACTAGGTAATTAACATTTTTTATGTTGTGTTAAAAGGATTTTTTCAAAAGCTCATTTTTAATGAAGTAATAAAAAGATTGGTAATTCAAAACCAGATAACTGACTCTCTGTACTTGTCTCCCATCTTCTTTTACTTTCAATTGCCTCACCTCTTATCTTTTTTTTTCAAAACCTTTTTCTGCCAACTTCATCTTCATGAAAGTTTTTAAATACAGTCAAATAATAAAATACTTCTTTTTTCAAAAAAGCCCTTGAATAAAACTATTTGCCACTTTTTTTTTCAGCGCCAAAGTATCAATCAAATTCCAACCTAAAATCTTAAACCTTCATTTTTTACAAAAAGCCACTTTTATAAGGTCTTTTTTCACTTAACTTTTTGCCTTGCGATCTGAAATTATATTTCTTGAAATTATCTGCCTGTCGCAGAGTGATACCGTCAAGCTAAATCTTTATTGTCCCGGAACAGAATAATTTTTCTGGATGAAAAAATTTTTATTCTCATTCAGCCGCCCCATATCTCGGAAGTAAGTTTTTATTATTTAAAAAAATTAAAAAATAGACCTTTAGTCGCTATTTAAATACGATTTTCAAAAGTCACGAAATTTGAACCGCAAAATTCTTGAATGATTCACTCGGAATTGGTTAACTTTTTCTAATCAAAATTATTTTCTTCCAATTTAGCAACTCAATATATTGGGAGTAAGTTCTTATTTTTGTATCAATTGAAAAAAAGCACTGAAAATTTGCAATCAAGTCTGTTCCAATTTTAGGTTCCTGTCACTTTAAAATTATAAACTTCCACATTCTATTTCTCGGAACTGGATAATATTTTTTGATCCTGAAAAATTTCGATTTTGTTGGCTATCTAGTTATGTACTGCAACCCTTCACGTGAGGCATTACTTCTGAAGTGACTCCACCTAGGAACCCGTGTGGAAAAATTTCATGGCAGTCTTGAATCATGCTAAAGCCAGTACAGTTTTTCTCAAGTCTGTCTATTCACGCAATACTAGCCTGGCACTACACTGGCGCTTTCTAGTTATACTACGTGTTTGATTCAAACCTTTCTGCTGTCTAGTCCCATTCTTGGCGCTATCTAGGAGTTCGTTACGAATTTGAATATATAAAGATTATCCAGATTTTAGCTAGTTTCTAGATAGAATCACGGTTTGGACTTAAACAAAAATGACAGAGGTGAATTTAGAAAATAATCTTTTTTGAATAAAAGATTTAGGAAATTACAATAAACAATTGTACAAATGCTCAAGCAATAATTAATTGTAGACTATCACATATTTAAGATAGTAAACAATAATGGTTGAAGGTGATAGAAATCTTAATACAAGAACTGCAGTTTCAAGAACGATTTTTTGAAGAATGTTTAAAAACATTTTGTTTCAATTGAATTATATAGTGAAGTTATAATGAATTTACATTGAATTTATAATAATTATAATATGTATAATGCTATGTATAATATTCATGATATTCCAGAAAATCAAATATTATTATAAAAGATTTATTTAATTTATTTTAATTATTTATGGATTCCGTAAATGATAATTAAGCCTAACGTATTAATTATTTGAAATAATAAACAATCATTTATTTCGTAGTCTAATCGCAAGTAACATCATACAAACTTTATTTTTTTCAATGATTTATTCACAAATCAAGCACTTTTAATGTTTAAAAATTGTTCATGTTTTATTGAAATAAATATTAGGATGTAATGAATTGAAATTCATGTCCGACAAAAAAGAAATAAAATTTAACTTTTAGATGGCCGAGGTGTTAAGGCGACGGGACAAAGTTACAACAATAGAATAGGAAGTTACATCAGAAGTTCGACACCCGGCGTATGTACAACAGATTTGCGGAAAATCATTTCTTCATTTTTTTGTGTACAAAAACTTTTTTTATATTTTTAATTAACTGCAAAATCTATATATTGGACTTTTATGGCATAAAAAATAATTATATTATTTAATTATTAATAATTTTTTATCAAAATAGCCGATCTGTCTAGAAACTAGTCGATCCGAGCGTTACATCCCAGTCTAGCCACTGGACAGTCAGCCTGTGGCGCGCCAATGTCGATTTAAGGCGGACTGGACAGAAACAGTACAGCGCCACGAAATTTTTCCACACGGGAAACCAAAGTTCTCCGACAGGACTCAGACTTCGGCAAAAAGTGTAGGAAGTGTTTGGTAGTTTATGGAAAAAAATGTTACCATTGGGACAAATAACAATATCATACTGCATCATGTTCACCAACCAAAGGTTATAACAAGTGAGAACGAGAAGAGGTAAGTGAGACTTTTTTGTGAAATTATTTTATAAAAGCAACAAGTTTACACTTTCATTGTCAAGATTCTTTTTCTATTTGCAAAGTTTCATCCTATTTCAAAAACGCATTAAATGTTGATAATTAAATGGAAATATTTACTATATTGTCAATATAAATGGGACGACAATGCTAATTCAGCGTTCAAATATGAATCAATGCTGATTTTTATTGCGGATTGTTCACTGTGAAAACTAGAAATCTGTTTTGTTACGATCTCATTTTTTTCGTGTCTTGTTTTTGAATAGAATAACATCATACTGTTACTTTCAATGTAAAACAAATACTCTTCATAAGTATGTAAAACATTGGGAAAACTAAAGTTCAAAAGTATACCTAAAATAGATATATTAATTTGAAAGTGTATATCACAACAGTCATAAATCGATCAAAATAGTTATAACAATCCATACTTGATAATGTTGGTATAGCGATTATTCATGTTAGAATTGTTGATTATGTTACAAATGTGTTTTTTTTACTTACAGCTAGATATTCAAATACATGAGGAATCTTTATTCAATTTTTATGATGATTTTAGCTATGCTAGCAGTAACTTACGCTGGACTTTTGCATGTTCCGAGCCCTGATCAGCCGGAATTCCCAACTTTTCCCGGGCAAGGACCATTTCATCCAAAACAGCAATCATATCCCGGAACAGAACTTTTCAAGCCCGTAAGTGCTACGTTTAAAAAATATTCTAATTGCTGCTGGTCACTCTCAAGCTGTGTGCAAATATCCTGCATTAGAATAATTGCCAAAGTATGCTGACGCTGGAGTCGTATGTTTATAGAACACGCAGCGAACCAAAGTTAATTGCCTTCTGCATTTGTTACGCAACATGGATTTTCAATTTGCTGAATAAAGGTTAGAAATAAAACCTAATTCTTCTAATAAATTTCATTAGTTTCATAATACTTATATTTTAGCGTCTCCGAAGATCTCCTGAAAACGACAAGAACAAAGTTACCGTTAACGCTAGCAATAATGGTGGTAAATCAGCATACCAGGTAAAATACGAGCGTAAACTTTACGAAAATAAATACGGAAGTATCGGGGAAAATGTTGGAGTCAACAAGAACCCAGGTGAGAAATCAGAATCTCAAGTTGGAGTCTGCGGATCCTTCAATTGGTAATAACTTTCCTAATTGACATTCTGTCCTGTATGATGCACATTATAATATCATGAAATTATTCCGACCATTGTAATCAATCGTCAGTGCATTAGAAAAAATAAAATTATCTGTAAAAACTTAAATTCTTTTAATCCTATATTCACGAACATATCCTGACGCCTATATTAAGAAAATAGTGCAACTTCAGCTATTAGTGAAAAGCCAAGTTAACTTAATTCAATTAATGAACCTGATAATTTAATTTTGATTTACTTCATATTAGAAATTTTCAGAGGACAGACAATATCTTGAAAATTTCGAAACTATAAATTATCACATCACACTCTTTTTTGCGTTTAAAGAAGATTTCGACGGAAACTAAGCAATTTATGTGGTTATATTTAACCAAATGTTTGATCGTGTATTCAAAGGTCACTCTAACCGACACTGTAGGGATTTTATAAGCCATAAAATAAATACATTTACTAATGCGTAGTTTCTAATTTATAACTGGATACTTTCACATCAGAATTTTAACATTGCTTCTGCTTGAAAAAAGGATGCAAGGAGGAAACTTCTATTTTTATAATCTCTGCGTTCTCTAAATATTCTAATTTACGGTCTCGACTTACGAAAACGAAGTAAAGACGCGAATTTTCTGAATTCTTAACGAATTCCTATTATATCATTTATAATGAACTTGTTTCACGTGTTTCGATATTGCAAATATGGTAAAATACTGAATGAATAGTTTTTTCTAAAAAATGAGCGTGTCTTACTGAACACTGTATTTTCTACTTAATGCGTTTTCTGTGTCCTACTGAAAGAAATAGGTAGTATGCCCAACTTTTTGGTTTGTAAAATCTGTGGTTGGTACAACCAGTTTTCTTGTTCGTGATACTACCCAGTTTGTTGAATTAAAAATCCAGGTAGTAGGAACAACAAAAAATAGTTACATATTAAATAATAAAGTAACAGCGGCATATTCTAGAAACCAAGTAATTGGCACTAATACCTATTTTTTCACATTGGCTGGGTAAGACATTCCGTTTCCACTTATACTACTCCCCTTTTACGGAAATGCTAAATATTACTTTTTCATAAGTCAAACACTCAATCACTAATTCAGTCGGTAAAATTGTCACTAATTTAGACTTAGGGAGCGTATTAATATTTGTTTCTCTCGCGCTTTTTTACTGAAGAAGAGGATAATTTAATATATTGATTTGCGCGCTTACACACGAAATTAACCCTGAATGATATAATTTTGTAAACTATTAAAAATTGTAAGCTATTTAAAATTATTTTCTTCATGTTGACGTTATTTTTGGTTGAATGAAAAAATTATGTTAAAAAACTTCTTCTTTAATTCAACACAAATATTTTTCTCCTACTCATAATTTCTTGAAAATGTGAAGTTTTTTTTTTATTTGTAAAATAAAACCAGTGTGTGGCGGTGGGGCTACACGGCAGAAGTAAAGCATTGATGGATTAACTTTGAATTTGTTCATGAGGAATCATCATGAGTTTTGAGGAGACCGCATTGTAAGAGAGTGCAGAGAGGGAGAGAGAGAAGAGAGAGCATACACATGCTTGCTTAGCGGGTCAGTAGTGGGAATATCGAAGAGGAGTCTAGAGCAATTGTACATATTGTACGCAGAGGTTTCATGCCATTCGCGTTAATTTTACTCCTGTCTTTTTCTTGGCAGGTCCATGTCTCGCTACCCTATAGTACAGTCGGTACAAATATAGAATTATGTATGGCCATTTTAGCTTTTTTGATATGTTTTTATTTCTGAGAATGGACCCTGCTCTACCGATAACCTTCTTACCCTTATTTATGCGCCTATCTAGCTCCTCATCTACTTTCCGCCGCTAGTGACTAGGTTTTTCATTCAAACACCATGATTTTTGTTTTTATTTACGTTAATTTTGAGTCTCATGTTCTTCATGCTTGTATTAAGTTTATTTAACATTCTTTGCAAGTCCTCGATTGATACTGCCATAAAAATCTTGCCATCTGCGAAAGCTAACCCACGCACCTTCACTGTTTCGAGATCTACACCTTCTTCGTCGAAGAGGGCCATTCTTAGACACCTATCCATAAATATGACAAATAGCCATGAGGACATTACGCAACCTTGTTTCACGCCTTGCATAATGTCGAACCAGTCACTCAGTTTCCCATTTACCCTTAAACTCGATTTACTACCTGTATATATGGTTTTTATTGCTTGTAAGAGCCATTCATTGACTCCGTAATCTTTAAGGACTCCCCAAAGTTTACTTCTATTTACCTTGTCAAATGCTTTTTCTAGGTCAACAAATGCACAAAAAACTTTCTTTCCTACTCTGAAGCTTTTTTCTGTGATCTGTCTTAAGCTAAATATCTGATCTGTACATGATTTTCCTGCCATAAATCCACTTTGGACTTCCCATATCTTTTCTTCTATAATTTTCATTACCCTACGAATAAGTGTTTTTGAGTATATTTTGCTTACGGTACTTAGTAGGCTGATACCTCTGTAATTACTGCAGTTGCTTTTATCTCCCTTTCTTTTGTATATTGGTACGATAATCGCTTTTATCCAATCGTCTGGGACTTTTTCCATCTTGATAAATACATTTATCAATTCGCACAACCTGTGAGGTATGTACTCGCCACCGTATTTGAGCATTTCAGCGCTAATACTGTCTACACCAGCAGCCTTACCGTTTTTTAAGTTCTTAATTATATCTCTAACCTCAGTGACACAGACTTTTTCAATTGGGTTTTCTAATGCATTATGTTCTATGATGCAGTTCTGTTTTCCTATATCTTCACCTCCTAATAATTGTTTAAAATAGTATTTTAAAGCGTCTACTATCCCGTCCATATCATATAGCATTTCACCTTTGCTGTTTCTCATGCTGACAAACTCTGTGCTTTTACTTTCCTTCATCTGATTAAATAATCGTTTCACGGTTCCTTCAAAGTCGTTTTGTATTTTCTTTTCTTCTTCTGTTCTGATTATATCTTTACTTTCCTTGACTAGTCGTTTAACTTTCCTATTTTTGTGTCTCTAATCATTTTTGAGCCTATTTCTCTCCTCATCGCTAAGACCTGTGATTAAGAAATTCTTTATTATTGAATTTGTTAATTAAATGAATTACGGACTTTATGCAGGAGTTTACAATTTTTTCCATTTTTTTCCTAAATAAACACGCATTCGCACAACATGAAGTGTTTATACAAGATAAGCATCCTGGAGTAATAGTAAGGAGACCAAACGACAATGCGCGTGCGAATGAGAAATGAACCTCGAATTTTCGGACATGGCTTGGGGGAGGAGTGGAGGACGTGTACGCTGAATTGTAAAGGAGTTCGCCTCGTTTTGAGTGGAATATCTGCGAGATTGTTTTGATTGGTGGCTTCTTGGCGGTAAATTTGAATCATGAATAACCACCAATTGAAAAGCTCTAGCAGATATTCCACTCGAAACGAGGCGAACTCTTTACATTTGAGCATACGTCTTCTCCTAAACTATGTCCGAAAAAATGGCGACAAATTTTTGACACACAGTTTGGCCTCCTTAATATTACTCCATGATAAGCATTATAGATTTCAAAGATTGGTAAAATTTTCTGGAGTGACTGTATTTTTATGACCTGCGAAGATGGTGAAGTAAGTATAGAATTAAATGCAGAGAAAGTATTTATTAAAAGATATTGTTACAAACAATTATAAAAAACTATTTGTTTATTGATAAAAGATATATATCACATTTTTAATCAATCATAATTACTTTTTTGCTACAAAAGTAATCAAAAATTACTCAAAAGTGGTTATGACAAGATTTTATTTTAAACAATTATTAATAAAAATATTTGTTTCTGGATAAAAAAACATATTACACATTTTTAATCAATTGCAATCACTTTTTTCCACAAAGATAGTCAAAAATGGCCAAAAAAGTAATCATAAGTGGTAATAGCAAGCTTTTGTTATAAACAATTATTTATTTATTCATGAGAAAAGACGTATTATACATAATAAATGAATTATATACACTTATTTAGGATAAAAATGTGGAAATATGACCGTAGTTCCACTTTACGGTACGCCCAGCTGTCTCTATGCATGAAGAGTGCACTTTGCAGATGTCATTACTCGTTACCTATTAGGGCTAGGACACTTTGAAATACTTTTGAACTTACTTGACTCCACTTTCATTTATTCTGTGGGAACTTTGTCGCGTGATCCACGGGAAACGAGGTATTTTCCAAAAACACAACTTCGCAACACAACTTCGCGTCAAAAATGCAAAAAAAAAAGGAATATTTGAAACCTTGCAATTCCCAAAATAATAGGACTAGAAGACTTTCTTTTTACATTCTCATTCTAATGAGAAGGTATTGGTTTTATGTAAAATTTGACATAGTCGGTTTTCATCAAATCTCCACGTTTTGAGACCTCCTGAGTCAGAAAAAACGATTTTTACGAAGGTGTCTGTCTGTCTGTCTGTAGCCACGATAACTTTCGAAAAAATGATCAGATTTGATTGAGCTTTGGCACACTTTTTTATGGCCGAAAAATAGAGAACGAGTTCGTTAACCAGCTATTTTGGATGAAAATCCAAAAAGTGAGCACATTTTGAAAATTTTTGAGACAACTTTTTTTGAAGATTTGAAAATTCTATGTACGGTTATTAGTAGTATGCAAAATGACGAACAAAATATTCTTATGACTTTTCGTGATAAAAAAAAATTAATGGAGTTATAGCATTTTCAAAATTCCAAAAAACAAACGAAAATCAACATTTTAAGCCGAAAAACGCACGATATGAAAAAAAGTCAAGAGGAGAAAAACGTTGATTCCTGAACACCCTATAATATTTTCATAACAACTTTTTGAATTTTTTGAAAAATAAAAAATTCAAATTTTGATCGCACAAAAAATTAATGAAAAATAAAAAAAGCCATTTTGCTGTAAAACTATGCAAGATACCAGAAAAGGTCATCTCACCAAAATTGTGCACCTACAAAAGATCTACAAATTTCTTATCATTCACTTTTTGATATGACGCGTAGTTTTTGTTTTATTCGTAAAAAACAGCATTGAAAATAGAAAAATCAAATTTTCAGACGAATATTACCAGCTACGAAAAAATGACCGAAACAAAACTTGTTTATCCAAGGAAGAGGTACAAATTTATTGTGACTCATTTTTCGATAGGATGCGTGGTTTTTGTTTTATTCGTGAAAATAACATTGACAGTAAAAAAAATCAAATTTTTGAAAAAGCAATGCAAGGTACGAAAACATATAAATGAACAAAAATTGTGCATTCAAAAAATACTTACAAACCCGTAATCAATTTTTGTGGTAAGAATATATTCAAAATGAAAAAATTAACTTTTTTAAAATAAAATTTGTCGCCTGAATTATATCATTACTTTTCATTTAAAATCAAATACAAATTTAGTAATTTGTATATGAAGAACATATAACACGAAGCACAAAGTGCGCGCTCAGTGTATTTACCAAATCGCACGCCGTAAGTGCGCTCAAACTTTTTTGTTTCTATCATACGGTTGAAATGATTTTCAAATCAAATATCGAGCGCGAAGCGCGAGTGTCTGGATGAGAATGTTTTCCTTAAGGTCGATAGAGCCTTGAGTAAATAAAGTTCCTTTTCAGTCTAAAATAAAAACAAATTTAACAATCACTTAATATGTAGAGGTTTTGATAATTTTATAATATTTGCAAACAAACTTTTTCTTTTCATCGAAGTCGAACACGAAGTTCAAAAATCTAGAGGAGCCGAGCGTAAAGCGCGATGTAAATACGCCCGAGCGCGTAGCGCGAGATGAAAAAATAATCGAGCGCGAAGCGCGAGATAAATATATGATCGAGCGCGAAGCGCGAGATCCAACAGTCGCGTGCCCTAGGCGCGCTCAAACTTGCGAGCGAAGCGAGCCGCGCGCGAAGCGCGCCATGAGAATGTGCCCGCGAAGCGGGCAGATTTTTTTTTTCAGATGTAAGCAGATTTTTTTTGACACTTATTCATCCTCTCGTATCATTAACGCAAACTGAACCTGACACGATTTATTTTGAAAAAACTAAACTCCACTTTTTTGTCCGGAAAAACAGGCAAAAATGGCCAACTTTGAGGGATCATCACTTATGACCTATTATAGGTATAGGACATTGCTCTTTTTTTGTAATCACAGTAAATTGAGCCTACTTTTACTCACCTGTGGAACAATTTTTCGTGCAGTAATTAGGTGCAAAGGCACACAGTGTATTTTGAAACTTAGTGAATTTTCACTGAAAATCCAAAAAAGTGGGGATTTTTCAATATATCATAACTTGAAACCTATGAAAGATAGCGGATTATTTTTCCAACAAAATTTGCTCATAATTTTGTCCTCTTTCTCTCTTCTGTAGAAAATTTTGCTCTAAAATTCAGTGGGAATTATCCGTTTACGCAAAAGTAACTTTTGGAACTGTTAAAAAAAACTGGTTTGACAATGGATCTGTTCTAGCATTTTTTATATGTTAGAAGCGACCTCTTAACGAAACTTTCTCATTAAAAGCATTGCGAGTAGGATTTTTTCATCCGTTCAGTCGCTTTTTTTAAACTTACTCCAGTCCCAAAAGAAGTTTCACTGCAATAAAATTTTGCTTAAAATCATTTTAAATTATTTTTCAAGTTATGGGAATATATGCTATTTATTTCACGTGTTTCGATATTAAAAATATGGTAAAATACTGAATGAATAGTTTTGTGTAAAAAATGAGCGTGTCTTACTGAACACTGTATTTTCTACTTAAGGAGTTTTCTATGTCCTACTGAAAGAAATAGGTAGTAGGCCCAACTTTTTGGTTTGTAAATTCTGTGGTTGGTACAACCAGTTTTCTTGTTCGTGATACTACCCAGTTTGTTGAATTGAAAATCCAGGTAGTAAGAACAACAAAAAACAGTTACATAATAAATAATAAAGTAACAGCTGCATATTCTAGAAACCAAGTTTTTTTAAATTGGCTGGACAAGACATTCCGTTTCCACTTACGCTACTCCCCTTTTACGGAAATGCTAAATATTACTTTTTCATAAGTCAAACACTCAATTACTAATTCAGTCGGTAAAATTGTCACTAACTTAGACTTAGGGATTTAGGGACTTAGGGAATTATTTTTCAAGTTATGGGAATATATGTTATTCATCCAGGAGTAGAGATGGTTACTTTTTAAATTAAAAAAAAAATTTTTTAGAGTAAGTTCAGGACAAGTAAAACAGTACGTGATTGACACTATTACGAAATTTTAAGGTTAGATCGTTCAGAATATATGAGAAAAAGGGGGGAAAAGTTGTTTGTTTCGAAATTTAAAGAAGTGAAAATTCAGATATTATGAAATTTCAATTAGTGAGATGAGGTTATATAAATTTTACTTAAACCTTGTATATCAGTTTTGAAATTAATTGTTTTTTTATCATTTTTAATGTAAATAATTTCTGAAATTAGTATTTTATCTAAATTAGGTTCATTGACAAGAATTTTTATGTTATTGAAATTAAAATTAAATGCATGTGTAAAATTGTAAGCGTGTTTGGCTAAAGCTGTTCTATTTAATTTTGTTTACATGTTTTTTGTATTCTTTAGATCTAACTGATCTAACTTATTTAATAATAATAATCTTTCAGATTGTCCGATTTATGTCTTTCCACAATTTATGCATGCAAATCTATTAACCAGATTGACTTTATTACTTTTTTTTACAATATCTTCAAAGTAAGGAAAGTCTTTTGATAAAAATTATTATCAATTGAGAAAACTTCTTTAGTATTAACTTTTTTTAATTCTAGAAAGGATTTAATTGAAACCTTGAAGAAATGGTGAAACCATAATTTTTTTAAATGTAGAATTTGTTTGATTTAAAAATAAATTCAGGGCCAAATTTCGAGGCCCCTTACTTCTTCTGATTGCAACTCGCACAAAAAATATCTGAATTGTCTCATAACAAAAAATCAAGCGGCAGAAAAAAGTACCCTTTCTATGACAATAGCAACGGAGTCGGCTTGCTTCTGGAGTTACTATTGTCATTGAAAGTGTACTTTTTTTTTGTTAATGTCGGGAAATATTCAAAATATTGCTTGCGCAACAATGATTTTATAATAAATTTAATTATTACACTGCACTCTTATCACAAAACTGCACATTTGGAGCCATATTAAACGGCTTCCTACCTTCATTGGAACAGGTAAAAGAGGACGCTTGAAAAAGGAGGCCGAAAACCCCTGTTTTTTGGGATGTTTTGCCCTCTAACTATTGACAAAAATTTGTAGGGATAAAAGTGATCATATCTTTGAATTCGGAAGACCTTAAGTTTTCAGATTCTTCTCATTAGACAATTCGAAGATTTTTTTGTGCGAGTTGCAATCAAAAGAAGTGAGGGACCTCGATATTTGGCCCCAACTTTAGTTGAGTTTGAGTCTTAGGTTTCACGATAGATTTGTTAAAAGACTAATTAATGTATCATTACTTGAATTAGAAAATTTTAAAATAAACCAACAATATAAATTAATAACTGATAAAGATAATTGGATTAGTAATTTATCTAATAAGCAGATACCGGGATTCAGGTCCCGATTATGTGCTGTCCGATGAAGCGTCGGCTTCACGCTCAACTGCTTCCCCCCTCCCCCCCCCCCCATGAGTGTCCCTTGACGTCCTTGATGTTTGGATAGTCAGTACCGTATCAGAAGTTGTTTACAACGCTCTTCTCTGAGCGCTACTGCGACATACTGTGTCGGGCTCAGAGACTATACATGCGGTCCTGAGTGTTAACTTGAAAAAACGTGTCCAATTCTATGCCGACCGGACGCGAGGTCGGCACAGAATGGGGACCTGAGTGTAAATTAGTTTACTGCACCAAACATTGGGTATATAATAGTTTCAAATTTAATATTATAAAATATAATCTACAGAACAACATTTTTAAAAACTATTTTTTCAAACAACACAGATCTCATTATAACAACAGCAGATAAGTGTAGAAAAAATATTATAATGAATAAACTGATTATATTACAAAAGCTTTACAATCATTAGAAGATAAATCTATTTATAAACTTTTAAAATTTGATCCCACCAATGAAATTCAAGCTGAACCTACTAAATTATAAAACGAATTTAAAGTAATGAAATAATAATCATGATTTACCAAAATTGCATAAACAAAACTGTCCTCTGAGACCTATTACTTTTTTTTCCTGACTCACCTCTTTTCTATTTATCAGAAACACTCGTAAAATCATTACAAAAAGTGTAGGAAAATCAAAACATCACATACGTGACAGCTTGCATTTTTAGAAAAAATTAGTAAAATTCATATTCCTAATAATTTCACTATTGTATCTCTTGATATTGTTTCAGTGCATACAAATATTTCATGGAAATTATAATTTTACACTCTATTGATAAAAGATGGGACTAATTAAAAGAACACACATTTTTAAGAAAAGAAAGTTCTAAAAAATTTCTGGAATTATGTCTAAAATCATCATACTGTCAATTCAATAATAAATTCTATCAGCAAACTTTCGGATTCCCTATGGGCTCTCCTATATCAGCTGCCACTGCAAATATAATAATGGAAAACTTGGAAAATCAAATCTTAAATAATATAAATTATCCGATACTTTTTTATTTTAAGTATATTGATGATACCTTAATCTTTATGCCAAAAAGTATAATTAACAACATTCTTAATAAATTTAATTAAGAATTGATTGGTATAGGAAACCGGTATGGTCAGGTCGCGTTTAAAATTTTGCTTCACATCACCCTATGAACAAAAAAATCGGGGTAATCTATGTTTTAATAGATAGAGCTACACTTGACTCTCGACTTATCCACAGTGTCGGTGGTTGCCCGCAAGCAGCCTTGTTGCTAAATCGGAAGTATCGAAACGTAAACAGTCAGGGCCATCTGAACCGTCCCCAATTGCAATGCATAATATTGAGCAATCTCCGCATGTGGGTTCCCGCGCACTGACACTTTCCACTACGCTGCTGGTATTTTTCAAGCAAGAGTCGCAACCGTCTCTCACCCCGCGCGCTGAGAAACGGTGTGGGCCAGCAGTTCTAGGAATTACTAAATTGCGAGTGGCAGAACCGAAAGTCGGGTATATTGAATTAGCTAATACTAAATATCATAACATAAACTTAGAAATTAAAAAAACTAACACTATTAAAAAATGGTTACCCTATTGATTTGTTAAAAGCGAAGATTGTTGAACGTTACACATATCTCATAAAACCTAAGATTCAAACTCAATTGTTGTTTAATAACACAAATGCTACACTTAAAAAATTATGTTTTTACCATTTATTCAAGGTTTCAATTAAATTCTTTTAAGAATAAAAAAAGGTAATATTAAAGTAGTTTTCTCAATTTATAATAATTTGTTTCAGAAACTTTTTCCTAACTTTAAAGATATCATCAAAAAAAGTAATAAAGTCAATATAGTTAACAGATTCACATTCATAAACTGTGGAAAAATATGTATCGGACAATCTGGAAGATTATTATCAGTCAGATCTAAAGAACATAAAAGATCGATAGAAAAAAATTCATAACACAGCTTTAGCAAAACAGGCTTTCAATTTCACACTATACATTTGATTCTAATTTCAATCACATAAAAATTGTTGCAACAGAAACTAATCTTAATAAAAGACTAATTTTTAAAATGATTTATATTGAAAATGATAAAAATGCAATTGATTTCAAAACTGGTATACAAGGTTTGAGTAACATTTATAATAACCTCATATCACTCATTGAAACTGTATAATATCTGAATTTGCGCTTATTTAAATTTCAAACCAAACATTTCCCCCCGCTTTTTTCTCATATATTTTAAACCATCTAACCTCAAAATTTTGTTATAATGTTGACTACTTGCTGTTATACTTGTCCTTAGCTTACTCTAAAAAAACATTATAAATGTAAAAAGTAACAGTTTCTATTTCAGGATAGATACCTGCAAGTTATTAAAAATGTATTTTTAA
>CAKNYM010049442.1:97354-133687 GCA_932195095.1 Andricus curvator
TCAGTCAATTCTACTGATATTGAAATACTATTAGAATGTAATCGGAAAAACGGTGTTGAGGTGATTGAAATATTTTTATTATTTTTATTATGAATCAGCGTATTTTTTGTAGATATATTGTAGCCACTCTCAATATTAAAATAAGCAAATCATATTATGTTAACAATATCTCAAAATTCAAATGATCAAAATTTGCATTATATGGAGACTAATCTTTAAGATTTAGTTTGTCTTACCTCTTGTGTGATCGCTTAAGGTGATACTACATGTCTTTCATAATCAGAAGCATTCTTATATATCTCAAAAAGTGTTGAGTGATGGCAAACGTATGTTCAAACATAATCCAATGTGTGAGTTTCATTGATAATAAAGAGCCTGTATAAACAATAATTCGGGGAACTACAGTATTATGAGTTTAGACCTTCATAGTAAATCAATTTTTTTCTCTTGTGTATAAGTGAACCTTATAAAATGTAGAAAAAATAAAAATATATAATATATAAATATAATATGTATGACTGTGAAAAATGTCCTCGATCTGTCTATTATCCTTCAGAATGAGTTAAAAAAATTACATTAAATGATGTAAACTTATGGTGATGTAAAAGATGATAATTCTACATGTATAAACATTTAATCCATGCATTTTCAGGACATTAAGAAAATAAAAGGAACAAAAAATTAATATAATAGACCATATACTGCCGTACAAACTGAAAAGATACACAAGTCCAATCTCACTCGAACTGAGAAAATCGAGAAAAACTGTTTGCCTAAAGAAGTCTAATATCGAATAAAATTTTGAATAATCTAGATACACTATTTGGGTAAAAATAATGTGCTCTATCATATTATGCAATAAAAAATTGATTTTTAAAAATATTTTCTATCAGAAAATGGAATTGCGATTTCTTAATAGTCGCGGAAATTCAAAAATACAAAGCAAAAAGAACACAAATTCACTTGAGGACGATGCCTTTATCGAAGAGCTCGAGCACGGCCTTCAAAATACAACAACAAAACATACATAAGGGACACTGTGTGTTCAGCGGCTGTCCCGAACTTACCCGAACGATCGTCGCTAGTGTATAGCCGAATCTAGCCGGGGCTTATTTCCCTTAGATTTCCGATCAGAGTCCGAGCTATTTCACATGTCTAAAACATACGTAAGGGCAATCGATTCTTTTCGTTTGTAAATTCGTTCCGCACTCGGTCACTTTACAAGGCAAAAAAGACACAAAGTTCTTTAGGTTCTTTCTTATTTGTATGCTGATGACGTATTACATGCCTTGTACAAATTTTAGGACACGCAAAGTGCTTTTTGTGTATCTTTTTATGTTGTATTTTTTAACTTTTTCGGCTTTCCTCATTTATAAACAATCGTTTTTTGCAATAAATATTAATAATTAATAATTTTTATTAACGCATTTAGACGCAGCTTTCTCTTACGAATCCAGCGATGCCAAAAACTCATTTTTCATAAAAATGTCACTTATCTATCTTTTTAGTTTGGACGGCAGTATAATAATATAATATTGATATATATTAATAATAATATATTCAATATTTTGAAAAAATTTGTTGACTAAAAATGTAAATTTGTTTACAAATTGATAGTGTGCGCGTTCAAATTCGAAAAACATGTTTTCCCTTATACAATGATTCACATAACATAAATCAATATGAACTTGGTATACTATTTATAAAAGGACCTATCACTGTTAAAAATGTTTGCAATTTTAATATACATTTAATATACATTTGTATATTAAATCTAAAATCTAGGTATACCAAATCACCACTAAGAGACTATTTTATTAAATTTCATATACCGCATATTGATCATTTATCAGGAAAGTCAGATATTTGCACTTTACACAAATTAAAAACAATTTTGGCAGCAATTTTCAATTATAAATAATGAAACATAATATTTTCTCCTAGATACATATAAATTACACTGGTTTTTAAGAGAAAAGTTCAATTAAACAAATAATTGAGAAACCTAACCTCCAAGCACCTGTACTCACGTTAAAATTCTAACATTCACAGCGAATTTTAGAAAGAATTCCACCCGTACGTTGCACTTTAATTGTAAGTAGGAATTAAGTCGACGAATTCAAGGTTATTCCTTTATTTTTTAATATTTGACAGGATCTGAAGGAATCAAAGAACTTGTTGTTTTCACGCACTCTGTTTTACCGACTTTAGTATACATGTATATTAATTTTACAACATGATGGTATATTAAAATTAATGTACGGTATGTGCAAATGACTTTACTCACATGTATATTAAATTTCGACCAGATTTTTTTAACACACTGTTAAAAAAATCTGATCGAAATTTAATATACATGTGAGTAAAGTCATTTGCATATACCGTACATTAATTTTAATATACCATCATGCTGTAAAATTAATATACATGTGTATTAAAGTCGGTAAAACAGAGTGCGTGAAAACAACAAGTTCTTTCATGCCTTCAGATCCTGTCAAATATTAAAAAATAAAGGAATAACCTTGAATTCGTCGACTTAATTCCTAATTACAATTAAAGTGCAACGTACGGGTGGAATTTTTTCTAAAATTCGCTGTGAATATTAGAATTTTAACGTGAGTACAGGTGCTTGGAGGTTAGGTTTCTTAATTATTTGTTTAATTGAACTTTTCTTTCAAAAACCAGTGTAATTTATATTTATCTAGAAGAAAATATTATGTTTGATTATTTATAATTGAAGATTGCTGCCAAAATTGTTTTTAATTTGTGTAAAGTGCAAATATCTGACTTTCCTGATAAGTGATCAATATGCGGTATATGAAATTTAATAAAATAGTCTCTTAATGGCGATTTCGTATACCTAGATTTTAGATTTAATATACAAATGTATATTAAATGTATATTAAAATTGCAAACATTTTTAACAGTGAAGTGATGTGCTCTTTTCCATCGATGGCCTCAGTCGTTACATCAAATTACCTATTTATTTTTCTTACTTTAGGGCAAAGGCACTCATTTTCGAGGACGTGCACATTTCCAATATCGAAGATACACTGTTTCCATTTTTCACTGTTTTGGCATGTGGATTGAATTTTCATATTATAAATTACTTATCACAATTGAAGCCGTTTGTAAAAAAGGGTCTAACTCATAAAATTTCGATTCGAGAAACATCCAGAAAATTAAATTGGTTAAATTATATTGATAAATAGAAATAATAAACTCTTATATGTCACGTTTAATGAAAGTTTAGCTTGGGTAGCAATTAAATTGAGAAAAACAATATTTAAAAAAAGAAAGGGATCTAACTAATTTGTCTGCTAAGACCCTTTCCCACGATGCATATTTCATATAAATTTTCGGGAAATTAACCATAGTTTCCTCTAGTCTTTAGGGAACGTGCACATACTAGGTGACGCTTTTTTCTTTTGTTTAAATAAAGACAAGAATAAAATTTGCTTGAAGCCAAAAGGGATACAACGATATAAATGAAAGAAAAACGCGTCACGTAGTATGGGTACGTTCCCTTATTACTGAATAAGATCCCTCTATTTCTTTTTTTTGACTTAGGACTCATGACTTACAAACTATATTACAGAAAAATTAAAATAATATGAAACTTTTTAAACTTACTTCAACCTTTTTTCCGAGTGACATTCATAGACTTTTTTTTTATGATACTCAGATCCGTTTTCGAAAATGAGATTCAAGCCATGATTTAGCTAGCATTTTTCTTTTGCTAAAGGGTGTTTTAATACATCGTTTCTGTATCTTATAATAGTAGTTTGCTTTCACGTTTTTGAAATCATTTTCAGCATTTTTACTAGGTATCCCAATTTTATCGCCAACGGCGATACCACGCTGAAAACACCAGTTCTCGTAGGATCACTGAAGTTAAGCATTGTTGGGCGCGGTTAGTACTTGGATGGGTGACCGTTCAGGAATACTGCGTGCTGTTGGCCCGTCGTGGGTGTGGTGGGCCCACATTGGTAGTAAATATCCACCTAGAAACACTACCCGAATCGGGTAGTGAGGCAATGAACTTTCGAGTTCGAACTGCTAATCAATGTATGTATGTATCCCAATTTTCTCTTAAGTTATATATAAACCTCTAATATCAGCAGACATTTTAAAATTTACTTAGATCCCTTTTCGATATTCATCATACTTCATAATCAATTTACAGATTAATTAGAGATTATCAATATATATTCTGAATTGCAGTTTTTTTTGCGTATTTAGTTTCGTTTTGACCAAAATACTACTTAGGCCCCTTTTTGATAAACGGCTTCAATTGTATCTTTAGGGAAATTCTTTTCGTCAGTTATACAAAATTGCATGTTAGGGAAATTAGTATTTGTTGATGTTTCCATGATTATTAGTCTTTTTTTTAGTATTGTGTAAATTAATTTTTATGCAGAACTTTTCGATAAAGTAAATAAGGAAACATTCAATACGTGGGGTCCTCTCACAAGATTCTTTCAAAAGGAATTTAATTAGAGATTCACAATTATAGTTTGCACTGGCATTACTGATAAGACGGTGGTTCCCCGAATTATTGTTTGTAGAAGCTGTTTATTATCTTCTACATGCGAGGAATACGTGATCGACTTGCGGTTTGTGAAAGAAGGAACGTCATTGAGTTTTAAAGAAGGTCAATGTAAATCCGCAGTTATAAATGCACATAGATTTACAACCAATTAAAAATATCGGGGAAGTATATCGAAGTAGGTACTTTCCCTCAAAATGCTAAGCAATTACTTAGAATGTTTGGGGTATATATAAGGATCCTTCTGATATCGAAAGACATATGTACTGTATCATCCTCACCAATCAAAGATTATAACCAGTGAGATCGAGAAGAGGTGAGTAGGACTGAAGTTGTACAATTATTCCATAAAAGAGACATCTTATCACTTTAATTTTCAAGATTCTTCTTCTATTTGCCAAGTTTTATCCGATTATAAAAACATTAAATGTTGATAATTCAGCGGAAATATATACTATATTCCTAATATAAATGGAAGGACAATGCTAAATCAGGGTGAGAATGTGAATCATTGTTTATTTTTATTGCAGATTGTTTTAAAGACTTTTGACAAGTATGTTAAAACTGTCCATGTTTGATCATTTTTGTATAATATTCAATCATGTTATAATTGTTGAAAATGTTAAAAATGTGTCTTATTTTTACTTACAGCTAAATATTCAACAACATGAGGAATCTTTTGTCAATTTTGATGTTTTCGGCGATGCTAGCAGTAACTTACGCTGGCCTTCTGCCTGTATCGACCGCTGATCAGCCGGAATTTCCAACTTTTCCTGGACAAAAACCTTTTAATCCAAAACAACAATCATATCCCGGAACAGAACTTTTCAAGCCCGTAAGTCTTACGTTTGAAATAAATTACAGCTGCTGGAGTCGTATGTTAATAGAACATGTAGCGGTCCAAAATTAACTGCCTTCTGCATTAGTTCCACAATATGAATTTTCAATTTGATAAGTAATGTTTACGAATAAAGCCTAATTCTTTTAATAAATTTTTTTGATTTCATAATACTAAAATATTTCAGCGTCTCCGAAGATCTCCAGAAGACGACAAGAACAAAGTTACAGTTAATGCTAGCAAGGATGGCGGTAAATCGGCATACCAAATAGAATACGAGCGCAAAATTATCGAAAATGATCACGGCAGTATCGGTGCAAATGTTGGAGTCAACAAGAACCCAGGTCAGAAGCCAGAAACTCAAGTTGGAGTTAGCGGATCCTTTAGTTGGTAATAAGTTCACTCCATTGAAATTTGATCCTCTATGATGACATTATAATACAATAAAATTATTTCGATCATTGTAATCAATTGTGAGTGCAGTAGAAAAAATAAAATTATCTGTAGAAAGTTGCTTTGTTTAAATCCTATTCACGAATACACCCTGACCCTAGATTAAAAAAGAGTGCAACTTTCATTAAAAATACACGCAGGACGTGAGATATTTTCACGAAAACTAAAATCAAATTTTTTTTAGGCTAATTTTTTAATAAAAAGTCACTACTTGAAGCCATAACTCCTAATGCTAAACTATTCAAGATCAAACATTTATTTTATTTTATGAAGAATTTTGTGCTCTTTTATTCTTGTTCTGACTATATAGGCGCGCGATGTACTGCAGATGAGCATTTAAGAAGAAACGGAATTTTAGCACCTGGTTTAAAAGATTTTAAAGCCTTCTGAATATTACATGATGATCAATTATTAGAGGCTTTTTTGGATGTGAAATTGAATTATTAAAGAGTGTATGAGAATAGAAATTTAATTTCCAATTCTCTTGACGCAAACATTTAATAACCTGTACGTTAATAACCCTACAAACAAGCTAGATTTCTTTAAAAGGGGACGAACGATTTTTTCATTAATGGCTTAAAATACTCGGGAGGCGTCCTCAAAACATATCCAGAAAAAAATGGAATAGGCGAGCACTTTTCAGTCAAAATTGGTTCAAGCTAGCCGGGCTCTGATCTTACACAAAACTATCAGTTTCTGTAATTCAAGGCTCAAATTGCGATACTCAAATTAACACTTTCTGCTACTATATAGTAAAATAAACTTGTGATTTTTTTACTTTTTCATTAGTGAAATGCTGAAAGATTACGTGAAACTGCTGTTTAAAAAAAATCGACTTAAATGTTTTACTTGAGTATACATATAATTTGATGAAAAAATGACACAATGCACACATTTCTTTTCACGAAGTGTCTCATCATACCGAAATACGGGATGACTAGTCCAATATTTTTCATAAGCTTGGCTAGTCGCCCCGATTTTTCGGGACGACTAGTCCATCCCCTTCCCCAACTCCCTAATTTTGCGGGACGGCTACACGCAGCCTTCTTTTCAATACAGTTGGGCTAACATGTCCGCTGTTTGTTCTAAAAATAAAGGATATATTTAATGAAGATAGTCGTATTTTTTTATAATTTGAAGAGATATTTGGTGGATGGGCCCTCTTTCTTTTTGGAGAGGTCATGTTAGTTATTGAATTAAAATATTGTTTTTAAATAATTTAATAAAGAAATTGATAACAAAAACAAAAATGGGAAATATTTAAGCTCCTAAGGGGCCATTCATTAATTACGTAAGAGTCCCGAGGGGGAGGGTTTTTTTTTAAATCTCTACATGACCTTACCTCGGGGGGAGGGGGGGTTGAAACCATTCTGACGTAATATCTTACTACGTCAATTATTGTTTCAATTCGAAAGATCACAGTAGCTACATTAATTCTACTCAAACTACCCATTTTACAATTTTAAAAATCGCACCTTTAGTAAGCTAAAATGTCGGCTTCTGTCACACTCCATTGTATTTGCTCTATCCGCCGCCGGCACGTTATGGCAGATCGGGCGCTGCATGTTATTTAGTAAACTGATCTAGCGCGCGCCGGTGTTGTTTTGATTCGCCTTTGTTAAACGCGGCGAATGTTTATGTAACAACGTGTTTTAGTTTTTCTAATAATATGTAACTATTTAACGCTATTTAGAAAAATTCTAAGTTAAATATTACGTAAGAAAGAGGGAGGGGGGGGGGGGCTCAGGAATTATTGAATTAATGAATGGCCCCTAACTCCATTTTTCAAAAATTATTTTCGCTCTTTCAAGTTAGTTGCTATTATTCAGTTTTTATCAATTTCAAAGTTACAACTAACCGAATTCATTTCAAATCGGGCAGCCAGTCCATGCTGAAGTCACAAAATCATTTGCCAGTCGAATATGGTGTTGTCCAAATTTTTGTTAAAAGTGTAATATTTTTTAACCTAATGTTGGTATTTATTTTTTCCTTTGGCTCCTAATTCAAAGAGTATATTCCAGCGGAGACTGTCTCATGCCCGCACCCTGGCGGAAATAAAGATCTTTTTTGTCTGAAAAACAAAAATTCTTGTTTTTTTGCAAAAACGACGCAAGATACGAAAAAAGTCAAGGTTTTCGAAACTTTACTTGACCTACTAAGATTTTAGGATCGGCCATACATTTCAAAAAATTTCATATAAAATTTATTACAAAGGATAAAGACAATCCTCAAGATAATTCTCCTACTCTTTTTATTATCTCGAAGATTGTCTTGAACCTTGTAATAAACGTTATACAAAATTCTTAGAAATAGGAGGGCCTATACCGAAGTCTTAGACAGTCAAGTAAAGTTTCAACAACTTATTTCTTTCGAGAAGGAGAAGTATCTGAGTCGATTTGAATCATTAATGATAAAAGTGCCCATTGACATACAAACTCTTTTTCCGCCAATGGCCTCAATTGTTACATATAATTTCATGTTTCTTTTCCCTGTTTCATAGGGTAAAGGCACTTGTTTTCGAGAACGTACATATTGTCAGTTTCAAAGGTTTAATTCTTCATGGTCTTAGCATGTACGCTTAATATTTCTATTAATATATATTTATCACAAAAATCAATTCATTTTGTGGTAAGAAAAAAAAAATTTCGTTAGTGAAATTAGCGTTTGGTAATATTTCCATGATTATTATTCTGATTACTGAACTTTTTCAGAAAAAGAATTGTGTATTCATTTTTATGTAATGCATTTCGTTAAAGTAAATAGGGAAACATTCAAGAAGTGTGGTTCGATTTTGTAAACTTTTATGAAGTTTTCTGCGATGCTAGCAGTAACAGACCTTATAATTGTTCCGAGACCGAGCTCTGATCAGCCTGAATTTTCAACTTTTCTCGGACAAGGAGCTTTTAACCCAAAACCACAATTATATCTCGGAACAGAACATTTCAAGCCCGTAAACGAAACGTTTAAAATATATTCTAATTACTGCTGGTTTCTGAAACCACATCAAGGTCACTCTCAAGCTGTGTGCAAATGTCTGTATTAGAACTATTGCCAAAGCATGCTAATACTAGAGTCGTTTGTTTACAGAACACGAAGTGATCCACAGTTAATTGCCTTCTGCATTTGTTTCGCAATATGAGTTTTTTATTTGATACGTAAAGTTTATAAATAAAGCCTAATTCTTTTAAGAAATTTCTTTAATTTCATAATACTTATATTTTAGCGTCTCCAAAGATCGCTAGAAGACAAGAACAAAGTTGCCGTCAACGCTAACAAGGATAGCGGTGAATCAGTATGCCAAGTAGAATATGAGCGCAAAATTTTAGCAAATGATCACGACAGTATCGGTGCTAATGTTAGAGTCAAGAAGAACCCAGGTCGGAAGCTAGAAATTCACGGTGGAGTCAGCGGATCCTTCAGTTGGTAATACGTTTCTCCATTGACATTTTGTCCTCTATGATGCACATTATACTATCATAAATTGTTCTGATCATTCTAATCAATTGTCAGTGCATTAAAAAATATATCTGTAAAAAGTTACTGTGTTTAATTCCTATTGACGAATATACCCCGACCCCTAGATTATGAAAAGTGTTAATTCAATTAATGACTCCGATAATTAAATTTTGATTCATTTCATGTTAGAAATCTTCAAAAGACAGACAATATTTTGAAAAGTTCAAAACTATTAATTGTAACGTTACACTGCTTCTTGGCTTTTAATGAAGATTACGGTACCCGGTGGACAAGACATTTCGAGGGAAACTAAGCAAGATATGTGCTTATAAATGTTTGACCATGTATTCAAAGTTCATCCTAACGGTCACTGTAGGGATTTTATAATCCCTGAAATAAATAAATTTACAATTGCATAGTTATCTAATTTAGAACTGGAAACTTTTATAGCTGAGAATTATATTGTAGCTTGTGTTTCAAAAAGGATGCACGGAGGAAACTTCTATTTTGATAATCTCTGTTTAGTAATAAAAATAAGTAATAGTAAAAATAAATAACAATAATCAACTTCAGGCTTCAGATGGAAAATTTAGGGTATAGATATTTTTGGAGTTTCTAAAATGAAAGCTCTTGTATTTCGAATTATGGAACTATAAACTCTCTCAGGACGTCCAATTTGATTCGAAATAGCGAAAACTTTGAATTATCGAATATTTTTAACATTGAAAGAATAAAACTTTCAACAAGGATCAAAACGGAACTTCAAATTATGGAAATGCAAATCATCAGCGGTTCAAATTATGGAAGCTTCACTGTAGTTGACAGGAACTAACAATATTTTTACCGTGGCTAGAGAAGACTTTTCCACCAATCCTACTTCTCTCTCACTGCTAGCTTGAACCAATTTTGATTGAAAATGGCTTGTCTATCCCAGTTTTTTTCTGGATGTGTTTTGACGATGTCTCCCGACTTTTCTAAGACGTAAATGAAAAAAAATTGTTCAACTACTTTTCAAGATATTTTAATTTTTTTGTGGGGTTATACAGTATATTTTCGTTCAAATCATTAGAAATTTAATTTTTATTGGTATAAGCCTTTTAGAAACAAAAAAAGCCAAGCATGCAGAAAAGCCCTTTATAATTAAGCAACTTCTAACATTCAGAAGGATTTAAGATCTTATTAAACACGTGCAAAGAGTCAAGTTTTCCTGAATTGCTCCTTCTGGGTGCATTCTCGCCTAAATAGTCAGAAAAGGAATCAATGTGCAAAAAATTTGCTGAAATATTTAACAAAAATGAAATATTTTATTATTATCATTTCAGAAACTAGAAAAATATGTATACTCGACATTTTTCGTCTAAAGCCCGAAGTTGAGTATTATTTATTTTTACTATTATTTTTTTTTTATTATACAGAACGCAGAGATTATAAAAATAAAAGTTTGCTCCTCGCAAACTTTTTAAGAAAATGGAGAAAAGGGACAATTAGTGGAGAAGAATATAGGAGAAAAAAGAAGGAGTATACTGAGTTGTGTGATAAAAAAAAGAGGAGGAAAATAAAAGGTTTGAAGAGGAAGCGGAGAAGGCTAGGACGGAAGAAGAGGTTTGGAAGGTGGTAAATAGAGAGAGACGAATAAGGAAAAGAGTAAACCAGGATATTGAGATGGTAGAATGGAAAAAATATTTTATGGAATTACTAGGAGGGGTAGAGAGGAAAGTTAGGAAAGGGGGAAAAGATGGTAGGGAAACAGATGAGGAGGAGGACATTACAAGGGAAGAAATAGACAAGGTATTAGGGATGATGAAAGATGGAAAGGCACCTGGTATAGATGAGATTCCAAATGAAGTATGGAAATATGGGGGGACAGAATTAAAGTAATGGGCATGGATAATGTGCAATAGAGTATGGAGAGGAGAGGGGTGGCCAGAGTTATGGAAAGAAGGAGTAGTGATACCAATAGTGAAGAAAGGCAAAGGGGAGAAGGTTAAAGATTATAGGGGAGTGACACTAATACCAACACTGTATAAAGTATATGTGACTGTTCTATCGGAGAGGTTAAAAAAAGAAGTTGTGGAGAAAAAGATAGAGCCACCGAATCAGACAGGGTTTAGAAAAGGGATGGGGGTGATGGACAATATATATGTTCTGAACTATTTAGTAAATAAGAGGATTAAAAGGGAGAAAGGGGCAATGGTAGCAGTATTCGTGGACTTGAAGGCGGCGTTTGACTCATTAGACCGTGGCGAGATAGAAAAAGTTATGGTGAAAAAGGGGATACGAGAGGGATTAATAAAGAGAGTATCGGAAATTTTTAGAGAGACAAAAAGCAAGGTAAAGGTAGGAGAGCAAGTTGGAGATAGTTTCTGGTTGGTGAGAGGAGTAAGGCAAGGATGTCCTCTGAGCCCACTTTTATTTAATATATTAATATCAGACTTGGAAGAAGAAATGAAGAGAAAAGGGTGGGGAGGAGTTAGGATAGGGAACGAAACGATATATACACTGGCATACGCAGACGATATAGTGTTGATGGCAGATGATGAAGAAGGGATGGCGGGCTTAATTACAGGATTAGAGAAATACTTAGATGGAAAAAAGTTTAATTTAAATGTAGAAAAGACAAAGATAATGAGGTTTCGGAAAGGAGGGGGAAGAAAGAAAGAATGGACGGGGAGATGGAAGGGAATAAAATTAGAAGAAGTGAAAGAGTTTAAGTATTTGGGATATAACTTGCAAGCAAATGGAGATCATAGAGCTCATATAAGAGAAAGGATGAAAAAAGCAGCAGGGGTAATGAAACAGATATGGGGAATAGGAAAAAGAAGGTTTAAAAAAAATTGGAGAAGGAGAATATGGTTATTTGATACGCTGGTATGGCCGGTATTAGGTTATGGAGCAGAGATATGGGAAGAGGAAACATGGGAGCATGTATGGGAAGGATGTAGGAGAGGAATGGAAGATAAAGGAAGCTGGCAAGAGAATGTGGTGAAGATTCTAGGGGAGGATGGTTTGGGGGAAGAGTGGATGAAGGAGTTAGAGGGTGCTAGGGGAGCAAATAAGAAAGAATGAAGGAATGGATGGAAAAAAATGGCAAAATGGAATTACAAGAGAAGTGAAAGGAAAAGGAAACGGAAGTCGCTTAAATTAGAAGCGTAAAGATTTGTAAGTAATGGTTATGTAATAGCATAAGTAAATTAAGTTGCGTTTCCGTTATCGCTCTCTCTCTCTCTCTCTCTCGCTTGCACTCTCGCTTTCGATCGCTAGCTCACTCGTTCGCTAACACGTCCCAAATTGCGCTATCGTCAAAAAATAGAAATAAGGATATTGATATAAGATTTTCTGTGAATAGGTGTAAATAACTGTAAATAGTAAGGATAAGATTTTATAAAACATGTAGAAGGAAGTGTTGTAAGAAATGGAAGTCATGTAAACCCTTAGGGGACACATTATGAATAAAGAAGAACTAAAATTCTGATCTTAAATTATGCAGTTGTGAATTAGAAACTATACGCATTAGTAAATTAATTATTTTTAGTGCTTATTGAATCTCTACGGTGTCCGTTAGGGTGACTTTTCAATGCATGGCCAAACATTTTCTTAAATATAACTACATAACTTGCTCAGTTTACGTTGAAACGTTTTGTCCATCGAGAACCGTAATATCCGTTAAAAGAAAAGAAGTAGTGTAATGCGACAATTAAAATATTCAACATTCTCAAAATATTGTCTGTTTTTTAAAATTTTCTATTATGAAATAATTCAAAATTCAATTATCATAGCCATTTATTGAATTAACTAAACTTTGCGTTTCACTAGAAGCTTGAGTTGCACACTGTTCTTAATCTAGGGATCCGGATATATTCGGAACGAGCATTTAAACAAAGTAATATTTTATAGATATTTTTATTTTTCCTTATGCACTGCCAATTGATTACAATGGTCGGAATAATTTCATTATAGTATAATGTGCATCATGGAGGACGAAATGTCAATGGAGAAACGTATTACCAATTGAAGGATCCGCTGACTCCAACTTGAGTTTCTGGCTTCTGACCTGGGTCCTTGTTGACTCCAACATTTACACCGATACTTCCGTATTTATTTTCGTAAAGTTTGCGCTCGTATTCTACTTGGTATGCTGATTTACCGCCATTATTGCTAGCGCTAACGGTAACTTTGTTCTTGTCGTCTTCAGGAGATCTTCGGAGACGCTAAAATGTAAGTATTATGGAATTGAAGACATTTAGTAGAACAATTCAGGCTTTATTTATAAACTTTAGGTAGCAAGTTGAAAATTTCTATTATGGAACAAATTCAAAAGGCAATTAACTTGCAATTTTCGTGATACAGGCTATTTGCACTCAGCCTGAGAGTGACCTTCAGGTGGTTCCAGAAACCAGCAGCAATTAAAATTTATTTTAAACGTTACACTCACGGGCTTGAAAAGTTCCGTTCCGGGATATGATTGTGGTTTTGGATTAAAAGGTCCTTGTCCGGGAAAAGTTGGAAAATCCGGCTGATCAGGGCTCGGAACAGGCAAAAGGCCAGCACAAGTTACTGCTAGCATCGCAGAAATCATCATAAAAATTGACAAAAAATCCCTCATGTTGTTGAATATTTAGCTGCAAGTAATAATAAAAGCCATTTTCAAAATGTTTCAAAAATTCTAACACGATTAAATATTATCGAAAATGATCAAATATGGATAGTTTTAACTATTTTGATCATACAGATTAGCTACTTGAGAATTTTAGTTTCCATAAGGTTCTACATACACGCTTGTAAACAGTATTAAAAAAAATCCGCAATCCATTTAATTATTAACATTTAATGCGTTGTTAAAATCTAATAAAACTTGGCAAATAGAAAAAGAATCTTCAAAATGAAAGTGAACAAATGTTTTTTTCATGAAATATTTTTACAAATTTAGTTCCACTCACCACTTCTCGCTCTCACTGGTTATAATCTTTGATTGCTGAAGATGATACAGTATGCCTTTCAAGATCAGAAGGATGCTTATATATACCCCAAATATTCTATGTGATTGCGTAGCATTTTCGGGGGAAGTACCTACATCGCTGTACTTCCCCGCTATTTTGAGTTCGTTTGTAAATTAATGTAGATTTTGCAACCGCTATCGAACTTGTGTCCGAAAAGTACGTGTAAAAATTCTCATATTTCAATGATAATAAACAGCTTCTGTAAATAAAAATTCGGTGAACCACCGTCTTATCAGTAATGCCCATGCAAACTGTAATTATAAATACCTAATTATATATATTTTTTGAAATAATCTTGTCAGAGAACCACACTTCTTGAATGTTTCCTTATTTACTTTCACGAAATGTTGTACATAACAATTAATGTACAAAATACTTTTTATAAAAAAGTTCGGTAATCAGAATAATGATTATGAAAATATTACCAAATGCTAATTTCTCTAAAAAGAAGATTTTCCTTACTAACAAAAAGAATTTATTTTAAGGTACAATTCTGATATATAATTTTCAGTGGATAGACTGCTGGTGCCGGCAAAAAAGTTCCCTGCTGGTACCAGTAAAAACCATTTCGAGCACACCAAACTGACCGTCAAACATTTTAGAGTGAGATCATGTGATTTAAGAGTTATTTTGCCATATTTTGGCTTTTGACGCGTTTGATGAAACGTTTTATGTATATATCTCACTTTATCGTCGATTTGAGAATAAAGAATTACGATTAACGTTTCATGTGAGCGAGAAGGCACTCTTGTCACTGTTCACAAAAATACTGATGGTCACACCCTTACCCCTTTCTAACGAATGGTCTGAGAAATAATGTTGGTCAAACCACTACCCCTTTCCAAGGTCTCTTAGGGGACGAGAAGGCAACCCTATGATTGGTTACGGAGATTGTGTTGCTTAAACCGCTTCACCTTTCCAACGTGTTATGGGGACGGGAAAGCACCCATGTTACTGGTCACAGAAATAATGTTGAACAAGCCCCTACCCCTTTCCAACGTCCCGTGGTGGAGGGAAAAGCACTCCAGTGACTGAACAGAGAAATAATTTTGGTCAAACCCCTACCCCTTTCCGGCGTCTCGTGGGAGGAGGGCGGAAAGGCAGCCCTGTGGCTGGTCACAGAAATAATGTTATGTTGAATAATAATAAATAATGCAATTAGGTGTTGATCTATTGCCCGTCTTGCCATACGCCCAGGGGGAACTCAAGTCCATTGTGGAGAATGATCAGTGTAAGATCTACTGGAATTTCTCATTCTCGACCACTCAACGTATCAGTGCTACGAAGCCTGATATTGTCCTCCAAGATCTGAAGAACAAGATCATTTACGTGATTGAATTCTCGGCACCAGCCGATGGTAATATCACGGCAAAGGAGGAAGAAAAACGGGCGAAATATCAAGCACTTCTTTTCGAGCTGAGCAGGCTCTACCAAGGCTTCAAAGTCCATCTTGTAGTTCTCATAATCGGCTGTCTTGGAGGTATGAAAGCTTCATTTATTAGCCAACTCAACAAGATTCCGGCTTGCCAGCGTCAGGCTCATTCCATCGCGAACCGGATGCAAAAGGCTGTTCTTCTGGGATCACTTCATCTGGTCCGTCAACACTGTTCCTCATAACATTCTACAAAGATTGGTAGCTCTAAAAAAGTATCCAGAGGTGAAACTTCATCTCCAACTGTCCCGTCTGCCGCGTAAGATCATCCGCGGCTAGAGACCTGACTCCAAGGAACAGTGTTGCCCGATGTTTTCTCGCGTAAATTTCCCGCTCTTGCTTACCTTCTAGGACAGAAGGAGCAGAAGCGGATGACGTACACGTTCCAGTTGCGTCGGGATTTGTTGCTTTTAAAGAACCATGATCGTAGCTTCCATGTCATGTAATAATTTACCGGCAGGGAAGTTTTTTGCGGGTACCAGCAGACCATCCCCTGCCTAAATAATAATTAATATGAATGCTAAGCCTGCATGCCAACACCATGAAAAATTGAAGACTTATATTTTTGAAACTGACAATATGTACGTTCTCGAAAATAAGTGCATTTACCATGCATTCCTAAAATTTTCGTATAACGCTTGTTATAAGATTCAAGCCAATCCTCGAGATAATGAAGAGTCGGTGAATTATTTGGAGGATTGTCTTTTACCTTTGTGATGAATGTTATATGAAATTTTCCAAAATTTATAGCCGGTGGTAGTCTTCTTTAAATTGGAAGCAATCTAGAAAAGAATAAAAAATAAAAAAAGGATTTCAAAAGAGAACGAGAAATTCTATCAGAATCAGAAAGAAAAAGATAAATACCTACATTAGGTTGAAAAATATCACAATTTCAACAAAAATGGATGCCAAAAAAATGGAGTTCTAAGTTTGAAAGTGGTACGAACTGAATTCAAGTCGGTTTTCTCAAAACAGCAGTTTGGCGTAATATTTTAGCATTTCACTAATCGAAGAGTAAAAAAATCACAAGTTCATTTTACTACACGGAGAAAATTTTGGTTGTAAAATGCGATATTATAATATTTATTTTTACAATCAGACAATAGCAAGCCAGGATATAGCGTCATCATTTCAAGAATTACTATTGTAAATATTAAACTGTGAAGTTAGTAAGTTTATTGGAATATAATAATAAATGATTAAATAATTGTACTTATACCTAAAGAAAGTTTCTATAATCCCTAGAAAAGAGTGTGAAGTTTACAAAACACAATAGTAAAGACATTTTTCCTATGTTTATTCTACGTATTTCGAATTTTTTCCACAGAAAATAGGAAAAACTGCCATGGTCGAAAGAACAAAATAAAAATAAGTTCGCATTCACTCTTTTATATATATATATATAAATATATAATTCAGGTCATAATTTAACTGTTGTTTTTCTTTACTAAAGGGTGTTTTGATTCATTGTATTTTTATTTTATTTTATAAAATGATTGTCTTTTCAAGTAGTTAAAATTATTTTTAACTTTTCGATCGGGCTTACCCCATTTTTGTTGTAAGTAATTTTTAAACCTCTAATATCAGCGGACCTTTTAAAAATTGCTGAGATCCCTTTTCGACAATTATCATATTCTGTATTAATTTTCAGATTAATTAGAGATTATTAATATATTTTTTATTGCAGAATTCAGTAGAGGACATGTTCTGGCCCTTTTTGCGTATTTAGTTTCATTTTGTCCTATATTCTACTTAGGCCCCTTTTCGACAGACGGCTTCAATTGTTAGGGAAATTAGGAAAATTAGCGGAATTCTTTTCGTCAGTAATACAAAACTGCTTGTTGAGGAAATTATCATTTGTTGATATTTCCATGATTATTATTCTTTTTTCCTAAAGCATTGTGTAAATCCTCTTACAGAATTCTTTTCAAACGAATTTAATTAGAGATTGATCATTGTAGTTGTCACTGACATCACTGATAAGACGGTTGTTCCCCGAATTATTATTTATAGAAGCTGTTTATTATCTTCTAAGCGCATGGAACACATGATCGACTTATGCTTTGTGAAAGAAGAAACTTCATTGAGTTTTAAAGAAGGCCAATGTAAAGCCGCATTTATACATCCACATAGATTTACAACCAACTAAAAATATCGGGGAAGTACATCGACGTAGGTACTTTCCCCAAATAAGCTGAACAATCACATAGAATATTTGGGTATATATAAGAATCCTTCTGATCTCGAAAGACATACTGTATCATCGTCACCATTCAAAGATTATAACCAGTGAAAACGCGAAGAGGTGAGTGGGACTAACTTGGTAAAATTTCTCCACGAAAGAAACTTTTTTTCACTTTCATTTTCGAAATTCTTTTTCTGTTTGTCAAATTGTATCTTATTTAACGCATTAAATGTCGATAACTAAATGGATTGCGAATTCTTTTATATACTGGTTACAAGTATGTATGTTTTATGATCTTAAAACTACTTTAAATATGAATAAATAAGTGAAAATATGTACTATATTCCTCATATAAATGGAGGACCAATGCTGAATCAAGGTTCGAATGTAAATCAGTGTTAATTTTTATTGTGGATTGTTTGAAATACTTTTTACAAGTATTTCAAACCTTATGGAAACTAAAATTCAAAAGTAGGTAATCTATATGGTCAAAATAGTTGAAACTATCCATATTTGATAATTTTTGTATAATATTCAATCATATTATAATTGTTGAAGAATGTTAAAAATGTGTTTTATTTTTACTCACAGCTAAATATTCAACAACATGAGGAATCTTTTGTCAATTTTTATGGTGATTTCTGCGATGCTAGCAGTAACTTACGCTGGCCTTTTGCCTGTTCCAAGCCCTGATCAGCCGGATTTTCCGGCTTTTCCCGGACAAGGACCTTTTAATCCAAAACCACAATCATATCCCGGAACAGAACTTTTCAAGCCCGTAAGTGTACCGTTTAAAATAAATTCTAATTGCCGCTGGTTTCTGGAACCACCTCAAGGTCACTCTGAAGCTGAGTGCAAAAACCCTGTAACACAACAATTGCCAAAGCACACTGATGCTGGAGTCGTACATTTCCAGAACATGGAGCGACCAAAAGTTGATTGTCTTCTGCATTTGTCCCGCAATATGAATTTTCAATTTTATGAGTATAGTTCATAAATAAAGCCTAATTCTTTTGATAAATTTCCTTAATTTCATAATACTTACACAGAAAAAAAACATAATTTAATCTTTACAGCGATTTCAGAGTAATCTTTGCCTGCAACAAAAATTACCTTCACCTGTAGAGATTTATCCACCACATTGGAAATGATTACCATGTCGACTCCATTGAATCTTGTTTTGTATCGATGCGAAAAAATTCAACTTTATCTACTTGAAAATTATCTGCAACCAAAATTCACTTCTGTTTATTCTGTGTACATTTCAGCGTCTCCGAAGATCTCCTGAAGACGACAAGAACAAAGTTACCGTTAGCGCTAGCAATAATGGCGGTAAATCAGCATACCAAGTAGAATACGAGCGCAAACTTTACGAAAATAAATACGGAAGTATCGGTGCAAATGTTGGAGTCAATAAGGACCCAGGTCAGAAGCCAGACACTCAAGTTGGAGTCAGCGGATCCTTCAATTGGTAATAAGTTTCTGCATTGAAATTTTGTCCTCTATGATGACCATTATACTATCATGAAATTATTCGGACCATTGTAATCAATTGTCAGTGCATACAAAAAAATAAAGTGATGTGTAAAAAGTTACTTTGTTTCATTTCTACTCACGAATATATCCCGATACCTAGATTAATAAAAGTGTCAACTTAAGCTTTTAGTCAAAGACAGACAATATTTTGAGAATTTCAAATCTTTCAATTGTCACATTACACTAGTTCTATTCCTTCAAAGAAGATTACGTTCCCCAGTGGACAAACCGTTTCGACGTAAACTCAGCAAGTTATGTGGTTATATTTACCAAAATGTTTGACCATGTACTGAAAGGTCACCCTAACGAATACCGTACAGATTCTATGAGCCCTAAAAATAATAAATTTAATAATGCGTATAGTTTCTAATTTAAAACTGCACACTTTTAGATCATAATTTTAGTAAAGTTACTGCTTTAAAAAAGGATGCAAAGAGAAAACTTTCATTTTATAATTTCCGCGTTCTGTATTAAAATAGAAAAAAAATAATAGTGAAAATAGATAGTAATCATCTTCAGGCTTCAAACGAAAAAGGTCGGGTATACATATTTTTCGTGTTTATAAAATGAAAGCTCTTGTACTTCGAATTATGGAAACTCCAAACTCTCTCGGCACGTCCAATTTGTTTCGAAATAGCGAAAACTTCGAATTACCGAATATTTTTAAAATTGAAAGAATAGCCGTTTTAGCAGGGATCAGAACGAAACTTCGAATTATCGAAAATTCAAATTATTATCGGCGTTTCGAATTATGGAAGTTTCACTGTAGTTGAGAGGAAATATTTTCCACAATCGCTGGACAAGACATTCCCTTTCCAGTTATACTATTACCCTCTCACGGTTTGCTTGAACAAATTTTCACTAAAAAGTGTTTCCTGTCGCAGTCTCTTCCTAAATATGTTTTGGGGATGTCTCCCGACTGTTCCAAGTCGTAAATAACAAAAATTGTTAGTAGTTTTTGTTTCATTCGTAAAAGAAAACATTTAAAATAAAAAAATTACATTTTTTGGAAAACGGCACAAGGTACAAAAAAAGATTAATAAACTAAAGTTGTTCCCCAAAAAGGATTTCAAAATTTGTTATAAATAATTTTGAATAGAACAGGTATATTTGCTTTTAATTGTGAAGAACAAGATTAAAAATAAAAAAATTGAACTTTTTGAAAAACGACATAAGAGACGAAGAAAAATGGAAAGACAGAAATTGATCAACCAAAAAAAAATCCACAAATTTGTAATAAACTCTTGTTATAAAAATATATCAAAAACAAAAAAATTACCCTTTTGGAAAAAGGACGCAAGCTACAATGATATTTAATTTAACAAAATTTTTCGCCTAAATTATATCTACAAATTTTCTAAAAACTACTTCACGCTAGGATGCCCATTTTTAGTTAAAATTGTAAAAAATAACATTGAAAATAAACAAATTAAATTTATGAAAAAAAGACACCAGTTTTAATAAAATGTTTAATAACAAAATTTTTTTTTTCTCATAGTATGCGCAATTTTTTTCAATCATAAAAACAAGATAATGGAAATACATATATTTCCATACCAATGCATATTATGAATTATAATAATATAAATTTATTGAAATGATACATTTTTCAGGGTATCTGAGAATAAAATGTAGTGCAAAATAAGAAACAAATATTAAATTAATCATGATGAATAAAACTTGTACAATTCTTGTACAAATTCTGCAATATCTGAATAAGCAATTTCAGGCCCATGTACATAAATAAATATCATATACATTTGATATAAAAGTGTTTAACATAATGGAGAACATTTCAGAGTTTGGACAAAATCGAGTGCGAAGCACGAGATACGTGATGAGAATGTGTTCGTTAAAGCCGAAGTTGCTTGAAAAAAAGAGAATTTACAATCACCAAATTACAGTTGTCGATGCTTCGTCCTTTAATTTTAAAAGGTCTGTGCATAAATGTGGGGGAAATATAAGACCGAGCGCGTAGAACGAGATAAATAGATAGATAAACGTTTATTTTTCAGCCTGTTAGCCTTAAAACATTGACTTGCTTACACTTCCATTTGTTACAGAATTTTCTTAAAACTAACCCTTGAAAAAACTAACATCCATCCATACCTTATATCCAAGACCGCACGCTCTTATTGCCTTGCCTTCCTCGCTTCGCCACGCCTCGCTCGCATGTCCCTACTTTGCGCATTGCCTCGCATTGCCAAACTCTGCTTCCGCGGCTAATACCTAATACCTCACTACTATTTACAATATTTACAGATTATTATATCAGCTTCCTCTCCTATTTACAATCTTTCCTTCTCCATTCCTCTTCCTCCTTCCTTCTCTTCTTCTCCATCTTACCCAAAGCTCCCTTCACCCATGCTACTGCAATACTAATCATGCATCAATACCTCCATGCTTATCCCACTCTCCCACTCCTTTCCACTTCTACGCACTCCTCTAACCAGTGTTCCACTCTTGTATTCCCCTTCCCACACAGTTCACACATCCTTTTCTTCCTAGAGAGCCAGAACCTAATAAAAGCCTCCATGCATCCATATCTCTTCCTCGCTATGAGCTCCTGACTTCTTTTCTCTCCTTTCTCACATAAATATTGCGCTTTCGCCCTTCGCATAATCCACAACTAGTACCCGTTAAACCTTGACTCCCTTATTCTCCCTTCCCCTGCTCTCTTTTCTCTCTCCATGCCGTTTTTCTTAACCAACTCATATACCTTCCTTCCTTCCTCGTGCATTCTTCTAACTTCATTCATCGGCATTACCCCCAACCCCCTACTTCCTACGAAACAAAAATCCCCCTGCGCTTCCTTCAACACCTCTTTCTTCTCTTTATCCTATTCTTATTTCACATTACCCCCAACTTTTCTCTCAGCTCTCCAGCTCCATAACCGCCACTTCCTTCTCCTTTCTCCCCTCCAACTTGATTTCCCCTACCATGCCTTTAACCCACTCTATGCTCTGTAGCAGCTCTTTCATGCCCTCCTTTTCTTCCCAACTCTTTAGCTTGAACCCTCTTATCACGATATTATTTCTCCTGTCTGCCTTCTCTTTTCTCTCCATTCTCAACTCCATTGCCCTTATCCCTTCCCTAACCGCCCCCTCCTCCTTTTCATTCCTACGCTCTCCCAATTTCTCTTTTATCATATTCTCTACCCTCTCCCAAATACCTTTAATCTCAATCCCCCCACCCCCGTCTCCTACTTCCATTTCCGTCCTGCCGTCCACCTTCTCAAGTCTTTTTTCGGTCCTTTCCTTCCACACCCTAATCTCCTCTTCCATCTGCTTTATTTTAACTTCTTTCTCTTTCCTTTCCCTCTCTAACCCTTCTACTCTCTCCCTCAGCTGTTTCGCCTCGTTTTGCCATCTCTCATCTCTGATTCTCAAGTCCTCCTTCATGCCTTCCATCTGCTCCTTAGTCCCCCTTACATCCTCCCTGAGCCCCCTGATATCGCCTACCAGCATCCCGAAAGCCTCCTTCTCTGACTTTCCCTCCATTTTTTGGGGAGGTGACCTACATGTTCTCCCGCTTTTTTAAAAAGAACTCTCTACCTCGCTTTTCTCCGGACTCTCTTGGCTGTCTCTCTTCCTCCTAAAAAGATCCTCCCCATCACTTTCGCTAGATGCTCTCTCCCTTACCTTCTCGCTTCCTTCATTCCCACCGTTCCGATTTCTCCCTCTCCCGACGCACAGTGGGGAAAAGTACATTTTTTGGTTCAAAATACGATTCCTGCTGAAACTGTGGACCAATTTAGATATTTTTTTTAGAAAAAAGCTGAGAAAATGCCGGAGAGAATTGTCGAGGCCAATTTTTGAAAAAGATCTCCAGTTGTTTATGAATAAACAAATATATGGTAAAAAAATGACAATTTTTTCAGTTTAGTCCTCTGGCTTCTTAGAAATAGAGTAAAAAGTTTCGCAATCAACTCAATTGGATAGTGCAACATTACTAGAAGATTATCCAATAGTGAGCAATAAACAAAAAAATTTGTTAATAAACAAATAATTTGTTAAAATTCATTTTCGCGATTTTCATTATTTTCATATTATTTTTCCTCATCTTGTAAGTAATTCATCGCATAACATCACTATGATGGACAAATTTCGTATTTAAATAATAATTAACAATAATATAAACAAATGTCATTAAAAAAAGGTGCACTTTGGGTGTGTTTTGAAGAAAAACATCGTTTTTTCGGTCTGTACTTATAATTAGCTAACTCGAGGCAGTTTTAATACAAGAGGCAACTGAACAATAATATTTATAATTGTTATAAAAAAATTTTATAACAAATAAAAAAGGCCGGAAAAAAGTATTTTTTCATTATCAATTGAGTAAAAAATTCCTCAATTGCCTCAATTTTCCAGTTTAACGATAATAAAGGTTAATTCAATAGTAAAAATTAAACAAAAAAATTTGTTAATAGACAAATTATTTGTTAGAAGTTGATTTTCTCACATTTTTATCATTTTTATATTATTCTTTCTCATCTTGTGACTAATTCATCTCATAACAAATGAAAGTCGGGACACTCATGAGTCTGATGAAAGTTTTTCTCCGAGAGTTGATAAGCTAAATCACATACATTATGGTACGCGGCTTCACCCAGACATTATTTCATCTCCCTGTACTAAATGTTCATGATTATTCTTGTTCATGTTTTAACAATCCTGAACTGATATCATTTTATACTATTACCTAGGTCCTACTAATTCAAATTGCGTTAAAGTTTAATGGTTGCTGATCTTCATTTTTTAGTTTTGTGGCGTAACAAATGACAGTCTCATTGATCTGAAGTTAGGCAAAGAAAATAACGCATGCTTTTGTTTAGCTGATTATTTTTCATTCTCATATGTTCTGAGCCATTTAGTTTCCAGTATTTTTCATTCTTTCTGTGTATGTATACATATAATTTGAAAATTAATTCTATTAGAGTGCCGAATAAGATTCTAAGTGATCTGTTAATCGCAAGTACTAGTAAAGACGTAAGAATTCTGTTAGATTACCTTCGCGCGGCTAACTTGATAGATAATGAGCCAGTCAATTTGACACGAGAAATCTTGTTGCGGCACTTCATTCTGTCTTTTGAAAAAAGATGGAAGAGTGCGTTCTATAATGCAGATAAATTTTCTAAACTGAACAGTGCATGGTTTTCATCTGATTCCATCATATCATTGGATCCTACAAAAGTAGGCAGAAGATCTTCAGAAGATTTTGAAACCAGTTCCAAATCGACTAAAAGAAGGAAAACACTCTCTCTTGTTGACTCATATTCTCAAATTGAAATTGAAAACGCTTTTTTTTAAATAATTTGTGCTCTTCTGGGAAGAGGAACTTGTCTAAGGAGAGAAGAAGTATGATATCAAGAGTTGAAGATAAAAAACATGGAGAACGTGATGAATTTCAAGGACAAATGGAGCCATTTACTTTAGAAGAAGCTATTTCTCTGGCTGAAGACACAAAATTGACGAAACATCAATATGAAACTATTAGACTACAAGCTAAAGCACATAATGCTGACATTTTTCCTCTTTATAAAAGTCTTGAGGAAGCCAAGAGAGAGTGTCTTCCTCCCGAAAAAAGGATAACACTTACAGAGTCTGGGGTGAGGATTGAATTTCAAGATTTGTGCGATCATACAGTGAAGCGTATGTTAGAAATTCCAAATATTTTGCCACCAGATATAGTTGAAGTGAAAAATGTTGTGATGAAGTGTCAATATAAATATGGTTGTGATGGCTCATCTGACCAGAGCGAATATAATCAAAAGTTCTGTGGAGCAGAAAAATCAGATGCAGGAATCTTTATGATGTCAATGGTGCCATTACGAATAATTCAAACTTGTTCCCATAAGCATGATAAGAATTGTTCGGAATGTGCAAAGCCCTTGAAAATTTGGAAAAACGAGAATCCTGGATCTACAAGATTATGCAGGCTGATCATGTTTGAGCATGCACCAGAAACTAAGGAACGAACCACGACAGAAGTAGAGTTGATGGAAGACAAAATCAGAAAACTCAAACCTACAAAAATAAAAGTACCGAATAGTCGTTGTACCATAACTGTCTTTCATGATTTCGCGTTGACTATGGTAGATGGAAAGGTGTGTCAGGCTCTTTCTGGAACTCCTTCTGCTGCCAAATGTTACATTTGTGATGCGAAACTATCGCAGATGAACGACTTACATAAGCTTGTAGATAAAACAGAGAAGGTACAAAATTTCAGATACGGACTCTCTACATTGCACGCGTGGATTCGTTTGATGGAATTGATACTGCACATAAGCTATCGTTTAGGATTCTGCAAGTGGCAAGCAAAAACTAACGAAGAGAAAGCGAGAATGAAAATTGCAAAAAAGAGAGTCCAAAAAGAATTCCGTGATAAGATGGGGCTCATTATAGATGTTGTAAAACATGGCTCGGGAACTACTAATACAGGAAATACTGCTACAAGATTTTTCAGAGATCCTGATTTGACTTCCGGAATCACAAATGTCGGCAGGGAGTTGATCAGTAGATTCGGCATAATTTTGCAAGCAATTGCTTCAGGGGAGGCAATTGACACTTACAAGTTTGGAAATTATTGCCAAGAAACCGCGCAAATATACGTCAATCTTTATAATTGGTACTACCTGCCAGTAACAGCACACAAGATTCTCATACATGGAGCCAAAATTATTGAATCTGCTTTCCTCCCCATTGGTCAATTGACGCAAGAAGCTCAAGAGGCAAAAATGGAAAAAGAAAGTAATTTTCCTAGATCCTGAAGCTCAAGACTTGCTTAAGACGTAAATTTTTCTAATGAAATTTGCTTATATTATTTTTAGTTATTATTTAAATACGAAATTTTTCCATCATAGTGATGTTATGCGATGAATTACTTACAAGACGACGAAAAATAATATGAAAATAATGAAAATCACGAAAATGAACTTTTAACAAATTATTTGTTTATTAACAAATTTTTTTGTTTATTGCTTGCTATTGGCTAATCTTCAAGTAATGTTGCACTATCAAGTTGAGTTGATTGCAAAATTTTTTACTCCATTTCTAAGAAGCCAGAGGACTAAACTAAAAAAATTGTCATTTTTTTACCATATATTTATTTATTTATAACAAACTGGAGATCTTTTTCAAAAATCGGCCTCGAAAATTCTCTCCGGAATTCTCTTAGCTTTTAAAAAAGAAAAATATCTAAATCGGTCCACAGATTCAGCCGGGCGGGCACATTCTCATCGCGCGCTGCTCGCGCGACTGTTGGTTCTCGTGCTTCGCGCTCGATAATATATGTATCTCGTCACTTGCATGTTGGTGGCGGAAGTGAGAACATGTTCAGTGACAGGTGGTGAGAGGATTTTACGGGATTTGTGTGGAATGTGTGAGTGAAGTGTGTGGTTGAAAGCCTAGGAGGTGAGTAGAGTTATGTGGGGTGAATTGGTGAGATAAAAAGTATTTTTCAGCGTAGGTGTGAGGTGGGATTCAGGTAGATAGAGAAAGTGAGGTTAGGTTGGCAAGGAGTCGAGGGAGTTTGTGTTCGGGAGTTTTGGGCCTTCGAGGGGTCAAGGGTGGTTCTCGCAGAGTTAGAGGATGTTGAGGGAAAGGAAGGGGTGTCTGCAGGGGCTGTGAGGAATAGAAAAAAAGGGAAATAAAGGTAAAATTTAGCGGCGATTCTTCAGAGACATCTGCCGGCTGCGGAGGGTACTGCATGGAGAGGTCCCAGTTACCGGCGGCAGAGCGGGAGGTGAGCAGTGAGAGTGCTGGCAGTGCTGCTAGTGAAATTGACAGGGAGGAAATTTTCCACGTGCCACGACGGCAAACAATGGTCGGCTTTAAACCGACGAGCGAAAGGTTAGTTTCACGCGCGTAGAACTGTTGGTGGGAGAAAAACTTTCGCCTCGGGGAGCGCGTGAAAGAAGGGTTGCCAACTTATAAAATTCATGTACCCCAGCTGATGGAAACTGTCGGTAACGTAGGTCATCAAAGGTAATGATGCATTACATTTAAGCAAAACAAACATAACCTAAAAGATTTACTGTCTTGTTACCACTCTGAGTATTTATTTAAACAAGTACTTACGACTCCAGTCAGTAATTAATCCGAATAAACACTTTTAATATTATTAAAATTTAAAAAAAAAGTCCGAATCTGCGGCTTGTGTGCGTCGTGTGCATCATTACTTACCGACAGTTACCGGCAGTTTCGATCAGCTCGAATATCTGAATTTTATAAGTTGGCAAATCTTCTTTCAAGCGCTTTCCGAGGCGAAAGTTTCATTCCCCCCCAACCGTTCTACGCGCGTGAAACTAACCTTCCGCTCTTCGGTGTAAAGCCGACCAAAACGTTGTCCAGTGTCGAGCGGCGCGTCGGGAGAGGGAGAAATCCGGACGGTGGGAATGAAGGAAGCGAGAAGGTAAGGGAGAGAGCGTCTAGCGCAAGTGACGCGGAGGATCTCTTTAAGTGGAAGAGAGACAGTCAAGAGAGTCCGGAGAAAAGTGAGGTAGAGAGTTCTTTTAAAAAAAGCGGGAGAACACGTAGGTCACCTCCCCAAAGAATGGAGGGAAGTCGGAGAAGGAGGCTTTCGAGATGCTGGTAGGCGATATCAGGGGGCTCAGGGAGGATGTAAGGGGGACTAAGGAGCAGATGGAAGGCATGAAGGAGGACTTGAGAATCAGAGATGAGAGATGGCAAAACGAGGCGAAACATCTGAGAAAGAGAGTAGAAGAGTTAGAGAGGGAAAGGAAAGAAGTTAAAATAAAGCAGATGGAAGAGGAGATTAGCGTGTGGAAGGAAAGGACGGAAAAAACACTTGAGAAGGTGGAGGGCAGGACGGAAATGGAACTAGGAGACAGGGGTGGGGGGAGTTAGAATAAAGGTATTTGGGAGAGGGTAGAGAATATGATAGAAGAGAAAGTGGGAGAGCGTAGGAATGAAAAGGAGGAGGGGCGGATAGAGAAGGGATAAGGGCAATGGAGTTGAGAATGGAGAGAAAAGAGAAGGCAGACAGGAGAAATAATATCGTGATAAGAGGGTTGAAGCTAAAGAGTGGGGAAGAAAGGGAGGGCGTGAAAGAGCTGCTATAGAGCATAGAGTGGGTTGAAGGCATGGTAGGGGAAATCAAGTTGGAGGGGTGAAAGGAGAAGGGAGTGGCGGTTATGGAGCTGGAGAGCTGGAAGAAAATTTGGGGGTAATGCGAGATAAGAATAGGATAAAGAGAAGAAAAAGGTGTTGAAGGAAGCGCAGGGAGATATTTGTTTCGTAGTAAGTAGGGGAATGGGGGTAATGCAGGGTAGAGGAGTAGTGAAGGTGCTGTACTGGAACGTAGCAGGGGTAAAGAAGAAGGATGAGGAGTTCTGGAGGTGTATCCAGGAATTTGATGTTGTGGGACTGGTAGAGATGTGGGTACAAAGAAAGGAATGTGATAGAATAGAGCCAAAGCTGCCAAGGGGGTATGGGTGGAGACTCCAGGACGTGGTCAGAGTGAAGAAGAAAGGAAGGACCAGTGGGGGAATCATAACGGGGGTTAGAGATGGATTAGAGGAAAAAGTTCATGGAGAGAAGGAGGGGGAGGGAGTGCAAATGAGGAAAGTAAAGATAGGAGGGGTAACGTGTAAGTTTCTGATAGTGTTCAATGAGGATGGGATGGAAAGAATTGAAGAAAAGGTGGAAGACTTGCTAGGCGAAAGACATGAGGGTATGGTGCTACTGGGTGGGGACTTTAATGCGAGGATGGGGAGGGAAGAGGGACTTTGCAGGGAAGGGGAGCGCTTCGAAAGGAAATCGAAGGATGAGATACTAAATAAGGAGGGAGAGATTCTAAGGGACTGGATGTAGGAGAGAGGCAGGGCGGTGGCGAATGGTATGGCAACTGGGGACGAAGAGGGAGAATACACATATGTAAGTAAGGTGAGGGTATCGTTGATAGACTATAAGGTCATGAATATGCAAGGATGGGAGGAGACGGACAAATTCGTAGTAGAGGGGAGGGTGGAATCAGACCATCAGCCATTAAGATCAGGAGCAGTTAGGAAAGGTACGCTTTGAAGGGAAGTCGGTGGAAGAGATATGGGAGGATCTGAAAGAGAAGGTGAAAGGGTGTGTGCAAAAGAAGGTGTTTGGAAAAAAGATGAAAGAAATGGTGAAGCCGTGCTGGGATAGGGAATGTGGGAAGATGAAAAGGCAGGGCGGAGTACGTAGAAATGAGGAAGGGGTTTAGATTGATGTGTAAGAAGAAAGAACAGGAAAAGGAGAAAGATCTGGGAGAGGAGTTAGGAAATTTTAAGACAAAGGGGGATGTCTGGAAGATAACAAATAGGTTCAGGAAGCGTAGAGTGGGGATACGCGAGAAGATAGGGACTGCGGAGTGGAGGGAGTTTTTTAAAGAATCATTTCAGGGCTCAGATTCAAGGAAGAGGGATGGTGCGAGTAGAAGAACGGGGGAGGCAGAGATGGAGGAGTTGAATGACGATGAGATAGAGAAGCAGATAAGGAACTTAAGAAGTTCAAAAGCAGCAGGGCTGGACGGGGTACAGACCGAAGCATGGCTGTTCAGTACACAATAGTTAGGGAGAGGCTGAAGGAGGTAGTGCAGATAGTATGGAGGGGAGAGGCATTCCCAGGATGGTGGAGAGAAGGATTATTAGTGCCACTGTGTTGGCGGAGAGGCTGCGGAAGGATTTCGAGGGGAAAGGAATATTGTCGGAGAAGCAGCCGGGCTCAAGGGCTGGCAGGAGTACTATCGACAATATCTACGTTCTGCAGCACGTGGTGGATAGAGAATTAGCGAAGAAGGGGTCGAGAGTGTACGCGTTTTCTGTGGATCTCAAAGGCGCGTTTCCTTCGGTGGATAGAGGGAGGTTGTGGGAGGCGAATAGGATAGGGGAGTGGCAAGAGGCAAGGAGTCCTTAAGGGAGATGATAAAGAGGTTGAGAAGATACCTGGATAAGAACAGGTTAGAGCGGAATGCGGAAAAGTAAAAGGTTATGGTGTTCAAGAAAGGAGGGGGAATGGATAAGGGAGGGGAGTGGAAGTGGAAGGGGAAGGAGGTGCATGAGGTGAAAGAGTTTGTATACCTAGGCTTCTTCTTTCGCAGGAACGGGGGAGTGGATGGTCACATGAAAGAGAGAGTTGTATACCATTAAGCCATTTCCCTTTCAGGGTAGGCGTGACACTTCCCGATTCGGGTAGTGTTTCTAGGTGGATAGTTTTCTTGTAGTTATAAATAACTACAAGTGTGGGCTCACCACACCCACGATGTGCCCACAGCACTCAGTATTCTTGAATGGTCACCCATCCAAGTACTAACCGCGTCCAACGCTGCTTAACTACAGTGATCTCACGAGAACTGGGGTTTTCAGCGTGGTATGGCCGTTGGCCATAGAGAGTGAGGAGGGCAAATGTGGTGATCAGGCAGGTGTGGGTATTGGGGAAGAAATTATTCGCAGATGATTTTGGAAGGAGAATGAAATTGTTCGACTAACTAGTGATGAGTGTGCTACTGTATGGAGTAGAGGACTGGGGCTGAAAAGAAAGTAAAGAAGTAAATAGGACACAGGAGAGGTATGCAAAGTGAACACTGGGGTTGGCAAGGAACACGCCTGATTATATTGTCAGGAGGGAGACGGGGAGAACGAGTGTAGGGATTCTAGCGGGGAGTCAAGCGTGTAAATATGAGGAGAAATTTTCGGAAGAGGGGGGAAGTAAGCTGGCTAGGGATTGTTGTTGGGAGAAGGAGAACAGGAGAGTGGTCGGGAAGATGGAGGTTGAAAGGGGAAGGTATTTTAGAACGAATGGCCTGCCGATGCATGAAGTGAGAAGGATGCACGAGGGAGAAAGGAAGGTATATGAGTTGGTTAAGAAAAACTTCATGGAGAGAGAAAAGAGAGCAGGGAAAGGGAGAATAAGGTAGTCAAGGTTTAACGGTAACTAGGTGTGGATTATGCCAAGGGCGAAAGCGCAATATTTATGTGAGAAAGGAGAAAAAAGGAAGTCAGGAGCTTATAGCGAGGATGAGATGTGGGTGCACGGAGGGTTTTATTAGGTTCTGGCTCTCTAGGGAGAAGAGGATGTGTGAACTGTGTGGAAAGGGGGATGCAAGAGTGGAGCACTGGTTAGAGGAGTGCGTAGAGGTGGAAAGGAGTGGGATAAGCATTGAGGTATTGATGCATGAAAGGGGGGACAAAAGGGCAGTAGCATGGGTGAAGGGAGCTTTGGGTAAGATGGAGAAGAAGAGAAGGAAGGAGGAAGAGGGATGGAGAAGGAAAGATTGTAAGTAGGAGAGGAAGCTGATATAAGTAATCTGTAAATATTGTAAATAGTATTGATGTATTAGGTATTAGCCGCGGAAGCAGAGTTTGGCAATGCGAGGCAATGCGCAAAGTAGGGACATGCGAGCGAGGCGTGGCGAAGCGAGGAAAGCAAGGCAATAAGAGCGTGCGGTCTTGGATATAAGGTATGGATGGATGTTAGTTTTCTCAAGGGTTAGTTTTAAGAAAATTCTGTAGAAAATGGAAGTGTAAGCAAGTCAATTTTTTAAGGCTAGCAGGCTGAAAAATAAACGTTTATCTATCTATCTATCTATCTATCTATCTATCTATTTATTTATCTCGTTTTACGTGCTCCGTCTTTGTATTTCCCCCAAATTTATGCACAGACCTTTTAAAAGTAAAGGTCGAAGCATCGACAACTGTAATTTGGTGATTGTAAATTCTCTTTTGTTCAAGCAACTTTGGCTTTAACGAACACATTCTCATCACGTATCTCGTGCTTCGCACTCGATTTTGTCCAAACTCTGAACTTTTCTACATTATGTTAAACACTTTGATATCAAATGTATTATATCTATATTATATATATATATATATATATATATATATATATATCAGTATTCTATATCTGTATTATATATATATCACATTTATTTATGTACCTGGGCCTGAAATAGCTTATACAGATATTGCAGAATATAGTACAAGTTTTATTTATCATGATTAATTTAATATTTGTTTCTTATTTTGCACTACATTTTATTCTCAGGTACCCTGAGAAATGTATCAGTTCAATAAATTTATATTATTATAATTCATAATATGCATTGGTATTGAAATATATGTATTTCCATTATCTTGTTTTTATGATTGAAAAAAATTGGGCATACTATGAGAAAAAAAACAATTTGGTTATTAAACATTTTAATAAAACTGGTGTCTTTTATTCATAAATTTAATTTGTTTATTTTCAATGTTATTTTTTACAATTCAAAATAAAAATGCGCATCCTAGCGTAAAGTAGTTTTGAGAAAATTTGTAGATATAATTTATACGAAAAATTTTGTTAAATAAAATATCATTGCAGCTTGCGTCCTTTTTCCAAAAAGGTATTTTTTTTTGTTTTTGATATATTGTTATAACAAGAGTTTATAACAAATTTGTAGATTTTTTTTGGTTGATCAATTTCTGTCTTTCCGTTTTTTTTTGTCTCTTCTGTCGTTTTTCCAAAAGTTTAATTTTTTTATTTTTAATCTTGTTTTACAATTAAAAGCAAATATACCTGTTCTATTGAAAATTATTGATAAAAAAATTTTGAAATCCTTTTTGGGGAACAACTTTTCTTTATTAATCTTTTTTTGTACCTTGTGCCGTTTCCCAAAAAATTTAATTTTTTTATTTAAAATGTTTTTTTTACGATTAAAACAAAAACTAGGCGTCTTATCAAAAAATTATTAACGACAAATTTATAGCTGTTTTTTGGATTAACAAATTTTGTTTATTTATTATTTTCTTCTATTGTGTGGTTTGTCTAAAAATTCAATCTTTTTATTTTATTGCAGTTTTTTACGAATAAGACAAAAACTACGCTACGGGTCTCAAAAAGTGGACATTTGACACAAACGGAGAGATGGGGGGGGGGTAAAATTTTACACAAATCTAATACCTTCTCTGATGAGAATGTGAAAATCACTTCCGCAAGTCATATCTCCTAACTATCCAAGATAAAAGATTTAATTTTTGTTAAAAAATAAGATTTAAAAGCCTTCTGAATGTTAGATGATGTTTAAATATTAGAAGCTTTTCTGGACGCTTGGCTTCTTTATTTTAAAGGGCTTATATCAATTAACAATAAATTTCCCATGTTTTGAATGAGAATATACTGAATAACCTCACAAAAGACCAATGAAGATATCTTAAAATTTTTACGGCTTGGAACAGTCGGGAGATATCCCCAAAACATATTTAGGAAGAGACTGCGACCGGAAACACTTTTTAGTGAAAATTTGTTCAAGCAAGCCGTGAGAGGGTAATAGTATAACTGGAAAGGGAATGTCTTGTCCAGCGATTGTGGAAAATATTTCCTCTCAACTACAGTGAAACTTCCATAATTCGAAACGCCGATAATAATTTGAATTTTCGATAATTCGAAGTTTCGTTTTGATCCCTGCTAAAACGGCTATTCTTTTAATTTTAAAAATATTCGGTAGTTTGAAGTTTTCGCTATTTCGAATCAAATTGGACGTGCCGAGAGAGTTTGGGTTTTCCATAATTCGAAGTACAAGAGCTTTCATTTTAGAAACACGAAAAATATGTATACCCGACCTTTTTCGTATGAAGCCTGAAGATGATTACTATTTATTTTTACTATTATTTTTTTCTATTTTAATACTGAACGCAGAGATTATATTCTATTCGTCAGGGTGACCTTTCAATACATGGTCAACATTTTGTTAAATATAACCACATAACTTGCTGAGTTTACGTGGAAACGGTTTGTCCACTGGGGAACGTAATCTCCTTTAAAGGAATGAAACTAGTGTAATGTGACAATTGAAAGATTGGAAATTCTCAAAATATTCTCTGTCTTTTGAAAATGTCTAATATTGAATAATTCAACATTTAATTAACAGAGTGATTAATTACATTAACTAAACTTTTCCTTTGACTAAAAGCTTAAGTTGACACTTTTATTAATCTAGGTATCGGGATATATTCGTGAGTAGAAATGAAACAAAGTAACTTTTTATACATAACTTTATTTTTCCGTATGCACTGACGATTGATTACAATTGTCGGAATAATTTCATTATAGTATAATGTGCATCATAGAGGACAAAATTTCTATGCAGAAACTTATTACCAATTGAAGGATCCGCTGACTCCAACTTGAGTGTCTGGCTTCTGACCTGGGTCCTTGTTGACTCCAACATTTGCACCGATACTTCCGTATTTATTTTCGTAAAGTTTGCGTTCGTATTCTATTTGGTATGCTGATTTACCGTCATTATTGCTAGCGCTAACAGTAACTTTGTTCTTGTCGTCTTCAGGGGATCTTCGGAGACGCTGAAATGTACACAGAATAAACAGAAGTGAATTTTGGTTGCAGATAATTTTCAAGTAGATAAAGTTTAATTTTTTCGCATAGAAACAAAACAAGATACAATAGAGTCGACATGGTAATCATTTCCAATGTGGTGGATAAATCTTAACACGTGAAGGTAATTTTTGTTGCAGGCAAAGATTACTCTGAAATCGCTGTAAAGATTAAATTATGTTTTTTTTCTGTGTAAGTATTATGAAATTAAGGAAATTTATCAAAAGAATTAGGCTTTATTTATGAACTATACTCATAAAATTGAAAATTCATATTGCGGGACAAATGTAGAAGGCAATCAACTTTGCGTCGCTCCATGTTCTGGAAATGTACGAGTCCAGCATCAGTGTGCTTTGGCAATTGTTGTGATAGATGGTTTTTGCACTCAGCTTCAGAGTGGCCTTGAGTTGGTTCCAGAAACCAGCAGCAATTCGAATTTATTTTAAACGTTACACTTACGGGCTTGAAAAGTTCTGTTCCGGGATATGATTGTGGTTTTGGATTAAAAGGTCCTTGTCCGGGAAAAGTTGGAAAATCCGGCTGATCAGGGCTTGTAACAGGCAAAAGGCCAGCGTAAGTTACTGCTAGCATCGCAGAAATCACCATAAAAATTGACAAAAGATTCCTCATGTTGTTGAATATTTAGCTGTGAGTAAAAATAAAACACCTTTTCAACATGCTTCAACAATTATAATACGATTAAATATTATACAAAAATTATCAAATATGGATAGTTTCAACTATTTTGACCATATAGATTACCTACTTTTGAATTTTAGTTTCCATAAGGTTTGAATTACTTGTAAAAAGTATTTCAAACAATCCACAATAAAAATTAACACTGATTCACATTCAAACCTTGATTCAGCATTGGTCCTCCATTTATATGAGGAATATAGTACATATTTTCACTTATTTATTCATATTTAAAGTAGTTTTAAGATCATAAAACATACATACTTGTAAACAGTATATAAAAGAATTCGCAATCCATTTAATTATCGACATTTAATGCGTTGAATCAGATAAAATTTGACAAACAGAAAAAGAATTTCGAAAATGAAAGTGAAAAAAAGTTTGTTTCGTGGAGTAATTTGACCAAGTTAGTCCCACTCACCTCTTCGCGTTTTCACTGGTTATAATCTTTGAATGGTGACGATGATACAGTATGTCTTTCGAGATCAGAAGGATGCTTATATATGCCCAAATATTCTATGTGATTGCTCAGCATTTTTAGGGAAAGTACCTACGTCGATGTACTTCCCCGATATTTTTAGTTGGTTGTAAATATATGTGGGTGTATAAATGCGGCTTTACATTGACCTTCTTTAAAACTCAATGACGTTTCTTCTTTCACAAAGCATACGTTGATCATGTGTTCCATGCGTTTAGAAGATAATAAACAGCTTCTATAAATAATAATTCGGGGAACAACCGTCTTATCAGTGATGTCAGTGACAACTACAATTATCAATCTCTAAATTCGTTTGAAAAGAATTCTGTAAGAGGATTTACACAATGCTTT